>CM059199.1:63331780-63376614 GCA_030323885.1 Branchipolynoe longqiensis
CCACTCTCGATGAGGTCCGAGGGGAAAATGTATCCCGAGGGGATGCCTTGGCGCCTGCCGGCGCGCTGCGCCTCGGCGGAAGCGAGGATGTCTCGGACGGCGTCGGCCGCGGATGCTGGGGTGTAGTCCTCGGCGACGTCCTGGAGGTAGGCCGGGGGAGGCGCGGGGCCGCCTCGGGCGGCGAGGCGGTCGTACTGCTGGTAGTGGGGGTGGGCTGCCCCGGGCAGAGTCGCTTGAGGTGGCGGCGGGGGCCGGGCCCCGGCGGCGGTCTGCGCCCGAGGAGCTGGGGCGGGCGGCGTGCTGTATCCTGCCTGCGTCTGCTCCGGGGCTCCTCGGGCTCCCGCCGACTCGAAGGCGTCCATGCGCGTAGTGAGGCGCTGCAGGGCCTGGAGAATGATAGATGTGTCGGCGCCCGAGGTGGCTGAGGGGTAGGCCCGGGCCGGCGATGGTGAGGCGTCGCCGGGCGAGCCCGAGGCGGGCCCCGGCGTGGTCCGGGCGGTGAGCCTGGTGCTCTTGCGGCCTCTTCCTTTTCCGCGTCCGGGCATGGTGCAGGAGCCTGAGGCGGGGCAGCGGTCCGAGGTGGAGTGTCAGGAGAAGACGGCAGAGATCTGGTAGGCGGCAGGAGGGCGAGTGCCTGAGGGAGGCCGGCGGGCGACCTTATAAGGGAAGGGGGGGGCGCGGGTGACAGCAGGTGAGTTGTGAAAGCTGCCGGCCCGGAGGAGGGCGAGTGAGGGTGAGGAGCGGGCGTCGGGTGAGGCGCGAATGCTGCGCGACAGGGGGGCGGGGGAGGAGGCGGCGCGCGGCGGGGTCTGGTGAGGTGTGAGCGCAGCGCGACAGCCCGGGGCGGGGGAGGGTCTCTTCCTCTCCTCGCATCAAGCGTAATGCTTCGCATTACGACCAATCTTCCAGCATTGCATTTCCATCAATATAATCAGCACATCTTATGTCATGTGCATTTAGATTTAGAAAGATCTAGGCACTCAGACTAATGTTAGAGCCATAGTCAGAGTACTTAATGCATTGTCAATGGGAGTGAGTAATCTCCATACAGAAAAAGTAAAATATTGATAAAACCACACCACCTTAGGGGCTTGGAATACATATAGAAAACATGTTTAAGAAAAGGATTATATTAAATTTATATGGTTAGGGTTTTGGATTTCTATTAATTTTGAAGAAAAATGACATTTTTCAATGCGCGTATCGGCAACTCAATGGCCGTACGCCTTTGCTTTGCTCCCAAGGCCGTTTTCAGCGCATGCGCAGTCGGAACCGTGATGTAGTCTATTGAATTGGCTTAGTGACCCGCCCTTTCAATGCAGCAACAAATGCTGCATTGAAGGCACCGATAAGGCACCGATATCTTAAGTTGGATAATTACGATGAAATCTAGGCAACTGTTTAGGTTTGAAAATGTAATGCTTTCATTGGACTATGCAGCTTTAACAAAACTACTAATATTCACCGGGTGCGATGGCCGAATAGGTAGAGCGCAGGCCTCCCAAGTGGGAGATGGGGAGTTCAAGTCCTGGTCGAGTCAAAGCAATGATTTATCAAATTGATACTTGTCGCTTCGTAGCTTGACATTAATACGATAGGGCAAGGACTGGTTAGCTCAGTGTCAGGATAATGTGACTGACTGGGATATTGGGTCATGGTGCCGGCGGCATAATTTCCCAGTGGGGCAGCACTATAAAGTCATCATGAATGCACACTGTCACAAGTTGGTAACTGTCCTGATATTACCTTAGATGTTGCCAGGTCGTAAAACTCCAACAACCAACAACCTGAAATATCAACCGAACTGCACTTAGAATGGGACATTTCAGCTCCAACCCACGTAGGTACCATTAGATTAAACACCTAATTGTTATCCTCAGTAGTTCTGTGAAATCAGAGAATAAAGAGAAAGATCAAGTTACAAAGGTTTTTTTATAAGGCATACACAAAGGACTTTGCTATCAATTATACTGTTAGTAGGGATTGAACTACCCGTTCATATTCACGTGACCTAGTTCGATCGAAAACGAGGCTTGTGCAGCGTTCACTCATTAAGGCATTTACATACAACACAATGACATTATGTAATATGCATAAAGGACTTGATTAATGTATAATGATGGGTGGTGGCTTCAGGGGAGAGAATATTAGTTATTTAGGATTCTGCGATTTATTGCAGTCCTAGTCTTATTGCAGATGGGATGGCCGAATGAGTTAGAGTGTCCGTCTCCCGTGTTGGTAGACCATGGGATTGTGGGTTTGAACCCTGGTCGAGTCAAACCAATGACTTAAAAATTGTATGCTTGTCACTTCCTAACCAGGCGCTCGACATTATTAGGATAGGGCAAGGACTGGTTGGCTCAGTGTCAGGATAATGTGACTGAGTGGGATATCAGGTCATGGTGCTGATGGCCTCGTCTCCCAGTGGGGCAGCACTATAAAGTCGCCATAAGTGCGCACTGTCACAAGTCGGTACCCGTCCTGATATGACCTTAGATGTTGCTAGGACGTAAAACAACGACAAACAAACATCTTATTGCAGTGAACTACTTGTTTATACACCGGATGCGGTGGTTGAATGGGTAAAGCGCGGACCTCGCATGCGGGAGATTCGGAGTTTGATTCCTGGACGTGTCAAACCAATGACTTATAAAATTGATACTTGTCACTTCCTAGCCTGGTGCTCGGATTTAATAAGACCGGAAAAGGATTGGTTAGCTCAGTGTCAGTATAATGTGACTGAGTGGGATATCGGGTCATGGTGAGCACTGACAGCCTGATTTCCCAGTGGGGCAGCACTATAAAGTTGCCATGAGTGTGCACTGTCACAAATCGATACCCGTCCTGATATGACCTTTGATGTTGCCAGATGTAAAACTCCAACAACCAACCAACCAACTTGTTTATACCCCACCCCTTCTCTCCAATTAGTTTCTCATTACTCATATCTCAGTTCTATTTAAAGCTGCATAGTCCGATGGAAACATCAAATTTTCAAAACCAAAACAATTATCTAGATTTGATTCTACATATCTAACTTAGATGCTGGTGCACTTATTAATATCTGTCATCACATATAAGGGGATACAGAGTCAATTAATAGAACCTGTTACTGCAGAAGCCTATGTGTTTATCTCAGAAAATTAGATAAACTCAAAACCATCGGACTATGCAGCTTTAAAAGAGGAAGCCTATTGCACTGTTTAAGTATTCCCCGGCCTGCATTACTCTAATGCCTGGTACACACCTACCGTATACGATTCGCGCACTAAAACTCGCGACTCCACCCGACCCGCTTAAAACTGAAAACGAGCCGATTCATTTTTCAAATCGCGAATCGCAATCGTAATCGGCCCGTTTTAGCCCTAAAACTGAGTTTTTAGTCGCGAATCGCAATCGCTAGGTGTGCGCGGGGAGCTAAAACAACAAAAAGAGTGATAATCAGGTCGAGCGACCGACCAGAAGTAAACAACACGGCGACCGAATCGGTTTTTCGCCAATAACTTCTTTAATAAATTCACAAACATTCTATAAATCGTAGAGAATATTGTGACACGTTTCCTCCAGTATTCTTGGGTTTAAAGTCATAAAGCCAACCAAAGTTTGCATTCGTCACTCGAATCCGCGCATACGCAGAAGCGATATTTGGGAAATGAGACTTGTGGGAAATAAGACGCTGACACCGGACACCGCTGGACTGACATGTACGGTTGGTGTCCGGTTTAAGTCCGTTTTGTCCGTTTCATGTCTGGTACCCATCCGTTACATCTCCGGTTTGCTTCCTGAATAGTCCGTTGATGGTGTTGGGGGAATTTGGTCCGTCGGTTTTTTTCATCCAAGAAGGGAGGGAAGGGAGGAGAGAAGGGAGAGAGGGAATGAAGTAGAAGGAGGGTAGGGGGTGAATGGAAGGGAGGTGAAGGGAGGGGAGGGAGAAGGCAGAAAGAGGGGAGAAGAGAGAGAAGAGAACTGGTAGAGGGGAGGGGGAGGGATAAGAGGGTAAAGGGGCAGGAGGGGAGAGGAAGGAGAGGGAGTAAAAGGAGAGAAGTTGGAGAGAGAAGATGGAGGAGGGAGAGGAGGGAGGATAGAGGAGGGGGTGGATAGGGAGGGAAGGGGAGTAGGGCCGGTGACATCCGCAAACCTTGACTGGGCCCAAAATAACTCCCAAAAGAATAGCTGGTTTCAAGATGTGCAAATTATGACTAGTCATATTTTATTATGATAATTTTAAGGAAGTAAAGTTGTGGTGGCCTTTCAGTTAGATACTATTTCAGTGGTCATTCACTCCCTGTGCTTTGGTTGGTGTCAGTGTAATAAGCAAACATCAAAGCGAGTATATATACAAACATAAGAACTGCCCCTCCTTCAGGTTGGAGCATGTCCGCAAGGATATGGTTATATAATAATATAACTCAGTTGTATATCTCCTTTGCGGCCTCCGTATATTAATTAACCCCGTTGATATATAGCAACACAAATGGATATATATATAGGTTAATAGCAGCCATGCAATACAGGTGGACTCCATTCAAAATAATATTCGCATAACGAGTTATACACTAGGTAACTAATCTTCTCTGCCCTCAAGCCGCCGCCCATTATACATTAAAGTTGCTTAGTCTGGTAGTTTTAAAGTTTTTGTCGTTTTCTGAGATTAATCATTATAGTCTACTTTACTTTAATTTGAAGTAACTTTTAATTTAGATGGCTAACTTTGGAGATATTTGATGCAAAAATATGCCAAATTAATTTAGGCAAGCACGCCAAAACTCCATAGGCTTCAGACATATATATAGATATTGTAGTAGTCTGCACCGACCTGTCAGGCAATAAGCCAGGTAGACCGGTAGGAGTGGGTAAGGTGATTGTATCAGGGAGCCGAGATAGACTAATGGTTAGGACGCTAGTCCCAGAATCACAGTAGTGTAGCTTCGAACCCCGCTGTGAGTGCAATGTTATCCCCAGAATGGCAAGAGGTGTTGGTTCGAATCCCGCTGTGAATGCAATGTTATCCCCGGAAGGGCAAGAGGTGTTGGTTCGAATCCCGTTGTGAGTGCAATGTTATCCCTGGAATGGCAAGAGGTGTTGGTTCAAATCCCGTTGTGAGTGCAATGTTATCCCTGGAAGGGCAAGAGGTGTTGGTTTGAATCCCGTTGTGAGTGCAATGTTATCCCTGGAATGGCAAGAGGTGTTGGTTCGAATCCCGCTGTAAGTGCAATGTTATCCCCGGAAGGGCAAGAGGTGTTGGTTCGAATCCCGCTGTGAGTGCAATGTTATCCCCGATGGAAGAGGTGTTGGTTCGAATCCCGCTGTGGTGCAATGTTATCCCTGGAAGGGCAAGAGGTGTTGGTTCGAATCCCGCTGTGAGTGCAATGTTATCCCTGGAAGGGCAAGAGGTGTTGGTTCGAATCCCGTTGTGAGTGCAATGTTATCCCTGGAATGGCAAGAGGTGTTGGTTCGAATCCCGCTGTGAGTGCAATGTTATCCCCGGAATGGCAAGAGGTGTTGGTTCGAATCCCGCTGTGAGTGCAATGTTATCCCTGGAATGGCAAGAGGTGTTGGTTCGAATCCCGCTGTGAGTGCAATGTTATCCCCGGAAGGGCAAGAGGTGTTGGTTCGAATCCCGCTGTGAGTGCAATGTTATCCCTGGAAGGCAAGAGGTGTGGTTCGAATCCCGCTGTGAGTTCAATGTACCCGAAGGCAAGAGGTTGTTCGAATCCCGTTGAGTGCAATTACCCGAAGGCAAGAGTGTTGGTTCGAATCCGCTGTGAGTGCAATGTTATCCCCGGAAGGGCAAGAGGTGTTGGTTCGAATCCCGCTGTGAGTGCAATGTTATCCCCGGAAGGGCAAGAGGTGTTGGTTCGAATCCCGCTGGAGTGAATGTTATCCCCGGAAGGGCAAGAGGTGTTGGTTGAATCCCGCTGTGAGTCAATGTTATCCCGGAAGGGCAGAGGTGTTGGTTCGAATCCCGCTGTGAGTCAATTTATCCCGGAAGGCAAGGGTGTTGGTTGAATCCCGCTGTGAGTGCAATGTTATCCCCGGAAGGGCAAGAGGTTTTGGTTCGAATCCCGCTGTGAGTGCAATGTTATCCCCGGAAGGGCAAGAGGTGTTGGTTCGAATCCCGCTGTGGGTGCAATGTTATCCCGGAAGGGCAAGAGGTGTTGGTTCGAATCCCGCTGTGACAATGTTATCCGGAAGGGCAAGAGGTGTTGGTTCGAATCCCGCTGTGAGTGCAATGTTATCCCCGGAAGGGCAAGAGGTGTTGGTTCGAATCCCGCTGTGAGTTCAATGTTATCCCCGGAAGGGCAAGAGGTTTAGGTTCGAATCCCGCTGTGAGTGCAATGTTATCCCCGGAAGGGCAAGAGGTGTTGGTTCGAATCCCGCTGTGAGTGCAATGTTATCCCCGGAATGGCAAGAGGTGTTGGTTCGAATCCCGCTGTGAGTTCAATGTTATCCCCAGAATGGCAAGAGGTTTAGGTTCGAATCCCGCTGTAAGTGCAATGTTCCCTTTGTTTGCATCACCCCCGTGATAATGTTATTAGAGTACCTGAATTCCCGTCAAAGCGTGTCCATGTTTCTCAGATCGGCGCCGCCCAATGTAAAGCCCCCCAAAAATATATATTGGTGATCGTCCCCGCCCGTGATTGAAAAATCGCCTGCCCCTGAATTTTTTTCATTTTTATTTATTTTTCTGCTAAAAATCTGTTGGGCTAGCAACAATTCAACTTTTGTATCAATGTTTAACTTATTGTGTTAACTAGCGGTATTTTTCACACTAGAATCTTTATAGGAAATATAACCCTAACTTCTGTGTGTGGAGGGCCGGAAAGCACTAATGAATGATATTAACTCAGCGGTGAGATCCGCTTACTGTATCTGCTACAATATATTCTTACTATATCTGCATACTATATCTTTCCAAGAAATATCAAAAACCAACAGAATTTAAGTGTGGTAAAGTCTAGTAGGGAGGGGTGGCTGGCTCCTCCTGCTGTGCTGTCCCTCCAGGACACTGCCTAATCTGGAAACGTTTTTAGCTTCTTTATTTTCAGATTCCTCCCTTCAAAATACAGTAAGACAGTATGCTGAGTCTCCTCAGTCAGAGACAGTCACATGGCATTTCATTGGCTGAACCCCTCCAGTCAGTGGTGGGGGGAGCCAGGGGTGGGGGGCCAACCCACCCACCCCAAGTCAGATACATATTTTTCCATCAAGTTCACCAATTACACTTACATGGGAGTATCAACCCTGTTTATCTTTGCATAACACCCGTGGTCACCAGTCCCTTAGATTGCGACAACTCCAAAATAGTAGGAGTTTCTACATGCCTTCCTTTGAGAATTACATATTTTATCATCTTTAGTTCAGCAAACTGCCACCAGGTGGGGCAGGGAGGGCTCACCACACACACAGACACACACACACACACTCCACCTCCCACCTCCAGCCTGACACCTGGCTTTGGCAGGTGCTGCAAACACTCACACACACACAGCCACAGCCCCCATGCATTGTCACCTGTGTGCTAACACTCCTTCAGATACTGGCATCTGTAAATCATACCATAACAGGCACACAGAACTTAATTCTTGACTTAATAATTGTACCCATTCTGTGGCATTCTTCACAGACTATTTGTCTGGGTGAAGAAACCACAGTCTGCAGCAACTGTATATGCTGGCCTTAGTTTCAGCATTTACCTCCCTTTATACAATATATAATACCAACAGACTTCAATTCAGTAATACATGTAAATATACGAATACAGTAATACTTTTCCAGAGTTCTTATCTCCAGTGGTTATATTTGATGTAGAACCTTAGAACAATCTGATATTAATTATCACTTCACTTAATATACATAATCTACCATGGTTTCACAACTTGGTTTGAATATTATGCATATGTATTTAGCAACATGATAGAATGAATTAAGTATTATTAGAGGTTTTATAGTGGTACTGATATAATTTGAATATTATTATAATGACTTTATAGAAATAACTGGATGATTTAAATATGATTAAAACAGTTTTCTCAATGCTTCACATATGAGTTTTATGAAAAGGAGATATATTAGAATTTATTTTAACTATTATTTATTTATGAACCGGACCTAAAAAGTCGGAATATTTTACATCGATTATCGCCCCTAGTTATTCCGTCTGTTCAGGATTCTTAAGCCTGGGCAGCGGAAAACTACCTGAAAAATATTCTAATTTGGCACCTCCTTTACTCCTTCTCCTAATTGTTCCTGGACCCTATATATGTGACCATTCCATTGGTCTAGGTCTTCTTACTTTGGACCCAGTTATCCTTATATGGACGTGCAAGCGACCCCAGCGACCCACTCTTCGTGCAGTCAAGCTCTGCTTACCATGCCTGATGGACTCTTCACACCATAACACCTGGAGGGTATCTCTATCACTTGTGACTCACCGTGCAAGTAGGTCCCTCCCTTGGGGATTGTATATGTATTCGCACTTGGTTGTTGGTACTCACAACAACTTAGTCTCCTAGGTTGTCTGACTACCGGTGCATCCCAACCTTTTTGCGCCCCTAGTACGGGTGCCGCAGTGCCCGATATCCAACTCAGTTTTGGAATACCATCAATTCCTTTTGCACCTTACGTGAATCTAAAGCTTCACCTCAGCTTTGACTCCTAAGAGCCCCTCCAGTATTCAGCTATGATGTCCCTGCTCATGGTACACACAGCTCACTTGCCCCCTGAGTGACACCTCTGAGTACCACATGCCCCATATTTCCCTTTCACTTATCGGCCCTGTTTACATCCAATTATTGACTCTGCCTCGCAATTGCTTCCCGCTTACTTCCGGTTATATTTAAGAGAAAGAGAAGAAAAAAAAAAGAAAGAAAAAATGGATCGATGTTTGATCCTGACCACAACTGTACAAATTTTGGATTACACACATTAGCCCCCCCAAGCCGAAGCCTGGATACTAAGCTTATTTCTAATTCTACCTACAAGGTTGCAGGAGAGTAAACCTGGCTGATGACGAGCTTTCGCCATCACCAACTGGTAGGAATTATATGCCCCCACTAACACAACCGTAGAAAAGCTTTAAACCATCTTTTCTGATCTCCCTGGACTCCACTGAGAACTGACCTGGTGGTGGACTGAACTCATAGTATTTGGCGGCATACTACTGTGGACCCAGTCGGAATGACCGGAGTATGAGACTTTAGGCGCAATCTCCCACTCCTGCAGCGATTAGTGTTACAGTTAATAATTATATATTTACATACATACATCTATCTACAGTTATTTAGTTTATATGATAATTTATAAAGATAAGTGTAATAATTGAATAGAAGTAATGTTTTTTAGGTGAGAAGTTATTTACATGAATTTTTACGATAACTATAGATAAAATTAAAAGAATGGTGATGATCGAGGTTCTTAACCTGTACATATGTCAATTATAATCTCGCCCCCTTGTTAAACTCACTGCCCCGCAGTGTGTTTAATAACCCTTGATTAAGAATTGACCAGTACAGCTTTAATGTATATCATTGTGGTATATCGTATTGTGCCCACAAATGTCATCATGGTGGATCATATGATTTTTATCTGCCTTAAGATGATCTGGGCTGACAAACAATGACTGCGATTCCACTGACACTTGTGCCCACTAGGCCACTGCACTAAATATTTGGACAATAGTAAAACAGTAAAAACCAGCAAAAATTCAAGCTGATTCCTCAGCATCATGCTTCCATGTCAGGGTTTTAGTCCCAACTGGCCTAGATCCAAGTTTGCGCCCCAACAATGTCCTAACTTTAACAAAATAGAGACATCTTGATTACACTGAGTCTCCCAGAGACTAAGATACAAGACTGTGTAAGACTTAAAATATAAGTCTATGAGACTCATTAAGTAAAAAAAAAAACAGTATATAGAATATGCAGTAAGTCTTTTGAGACTTAATAGGATACTTTAGTAAGTCTACTTGAAGCTTAAACTACTCGAATCTCACACTGAGATTGTACAACTACGAGTCTCTCCTTGGGACTGTAAACACCGAGTATCACCTTGAAGCTTACAACAAGGACGTTTAAACCGTGATCTGACCTTGAGATCAAAATAACACCTGAACCTCACAATTGAGATTTAAACACTCACAATCTCACCTTGAGATTTTAAACACATGTAATCTCCCTTGAGATTGTACTCTTATCTCACCTTGAGATTTTAAACACCATCTCTCATTTTGAGGTTTCACACACTCTCTCCGTCTCCCAGACTGGATTTACAACCTACCCCAGCGCTGATTTTGGTACCATACACGTGTTTCACATGACCCATGTTTGCTGGGGCAACCCTACCAGAGTTGCCATACCAACATGTATGTCATGCCAACCCGACCAAGAGTTGGCATACCACCATGGCCATTCATCAATGTGCCTTGCACATAAAATACTCTAGGCCCTGCCTAGTGGATGCCTTGTCCTATCACTCTCTTCAGAGATCCGTTGGCCCCACCGCACGGACGTGTCCATGAATGGGCACGCCCCCGGCAAGGCGTCCGAATCCCTAGCAATAAAATACACAATACACACGTAAGCCTAGGGGTACTCCACCATCCATTAATTACGTGGATGGGAAGACCGAGTCAATACGTTTTGGACCTTCCAGGTCGACACCAAATAGTGTTTTACCACATAATGCAATACTCCTTGCAAAATTCACAATATTTGACCACGTAAAAATGACACCTTGTCATATGAAATCACTGTATGCGATATACTCCTCGCATTAATGCGTAATCATGCTTAAGAACCACCAGTACCACACCCCCGGTGTGATACATGAATCACTTACACCACCATTCTTCGGAATGGTACTCGTTCCAGACTGCTGAAACACAAAAAACTTATTAACATACAGAACAATAAGGCAAGACGAGGCTTGGAGCAAACCCAAGTTTGATAGAACCACAGGGTACCATACACAAATGATTTATGCAATAATTTTAACTGCAGGGTACACCAACATGCATTCACTAAACCACTGCTTTGTCAGTTACCTCAAGTGCAGTACATTACATAAGGGAAAAGCGACCATCATCTTTTCATTACCAAGGAAGTACCCTCCCAATTCTCAATTTGCAATAGTACTCCTAATATTCGCTTTTTTTAAAAACCAACAGATGTTGCATATACACCACCTTTTAACCGTGCAAGGTCAACGCAGTGCATTCGCAAAACTCTAGGTTTCTTGTCCCTCTCCATTTTGGAGGGTTTGTACTTTCACCGGTAACACCGGTTTCACCTTACCTTACTCTTTGTAGCTACTCACAGCTAAGAACTGCTAAGCTTCACAACAAGCTCTGCTCCATTATTTCCATATTCAGCATATGTCACAACTCAACCAACTTATTTAGCCTATTCAATTATAGTGACAGCTGATAGGTGACTGATGATGGACTGATCTAGAGTGTCAGACAGCTGAACTCATCTGGTTGCCCAGGCTGATTGATCGAAATGATCATCTGCCAGCCAGCGGTTTACTGCCTGTTGCATCCTTTGGTACCCAAGGTGCAATCTTCCCCAGGGCAGGTCTGACATTGAGTGCTTAATACCCCGACATACCTGTATACCGGAAGAATACTATCAATCCAGTTTTATTAACAGTGTAACAAGTAGCTGGTCTTCATCCCCCGTGCACTGAGGATGTCGAACCCCAACTTGCAACTCTGTCACAAAACACTATGCAACTGCATTTGGACAGCATGTATCTATACAGTCAAGGCAACAATTACTCAGTGAATATCCACTGATCATATGCATGAGGTGGTAGGCTCAAAATATAAATACTCGGCGATTAGTACAAAAACCCCCTACTTTATTGTGCTCCCACACTCAAGGAACTTACTGATATGGATTTCACAGTCCTGGTGAGCCACATTAATTAAGTTATATGAATTAGGAACCCACTTCTGCTGCTACTCTCATGAAGCGCAATTGCCGACACTACCTAACACAGTGGCAACTGCGTGCAGATCTTGTTATGTCCACGCCGTGATGAGCAGGGTCTACATGTCGAGTTACCGTCCAGTGGAAGTGCAATTATTTAGTGTTACTGCGGGACTTCGGTGTGTGACTACCAAAGTTAATAGACGCGCCCCTAGCATGGGTACAGCATCCAGAGTGCATCACCACACTGAGTTCAATGCGCGACGAGATACTCTCCAAATCTGCCCGCGTCACACACCACCGAAACAATGTTCACAATACACCTAATTGCACCTCTCGCCCGTCTGTTCAGCAGCGGCCTGTACAGCTTCGATGCAGATCCTCTTCTTCTCCAGCTCCATTGAACCCGAGGGGAACAGCCGTCCCCTCGCATGCGACCGCAGCAGACGGTCTGAAGCAGGCAGCTCTGGCGTGACAGCACCTCGCTTCGACCCTCCAGCCCTTGGTGTTGACTGGTTACTGTGCTGGTTGTGGCCATGTTGTCCACGACACTCCCCTATCAATCAACAAACAAAAAAACAAAAAATCCCCCTAACAAAATCCCAGTATCAACAATCAACACTGATTTATACAACAAGCAATTGAGATAATCAACAACAACAACAAAAAAACAAAACAGTTTTCTGTGAACAGTGACAGGTGTGAACCCTAATTTTGAACCACAGCCGAAATTACTACACTTCCGGTTCACAACCACAATTGGGATTTCAATCACAAAATGCCCGGCACTCAGCCAAGCACACTAAATTTTCAATTCAATGTAACAATCACGTGTTATGAGAAAAATTACAGAAGTCGGCTTAGTTACCAACTCCACACAAGTCAACACGCGGTCAGTTTAGACAATTTAGTCAACACATGGGTCAACCAAGATGTACAAGTCAACCCCATGGGTGATCAACTCCAGTCTACCAGTCGGCTTGCTTCACACTAGCAGGACCACTAGGCCAAAATACAATGCCAATGAAAAAACTATTATGGTTAACCCCCAACACCCTGCCAAATGGAGCTACCCACAGCAGCCAGCTAACTGCAGCTGACTCACAACTCTCAAAGGGTGGCAGCCAACCTACAACTACCCAACTTGTCCGCAGCAGACTCACAATTAAGCAACTGGTTGTGGCCAACCCACAATACAAATTTTCAGAAGCAAAATATGACCCCCAATCCACAATAGGCAAATCCACAAATAGGCAAATCCACAAATAGGTGAATCCCCAAATAGGTGAATCCACAAATAGGTGAATCCACAAATATGTGAATCCACACAAAAAATAATCTAGCTTGAAATAATTGAACCTGGCTCCCAGCAATACTAGCTGTAACCAGCAGACAATAACTCCAGTGAAATCCCAATCTATCCCAAAAATTCCTGTCACATATTCACATTACTGTCAGAATCACTAAGTTACCCCTTACAATGATTCTTCAGTCTTCTTCTGACTATATTCTGTCACAGAAATCTGTACCGATGGCAAACACACTCGCCCATTTACCCCTGGTGGCCGTCTGTCATCCACGTGCGATAGGACCGCAGCTATACTGCCACATTTCCCATCATCCCCACAAAATGCCCTCAACATAAGTACACAAAAAAACATGTTATCCACCAACAACAAATCCCAACAGCAAATAACACAATTAAAATAGCACAATATTGGCACTGGACGCCTCCTCCTGAGTACCTGTTCGAATCAGAAATATGCAGTTCGTTGTCAACAATGCAAGCAACAACAAAAAACTCACCAGAATTGACAAAGCCGTCGTGGTCCACCACTGTTAACTAGCGGTATTTTTCACACTAGAATCTTTATAGGAAATATAACCCTAACTTCTGTGTGTGGAGGCCGGAAAGCACTAATGTATTATATTACTCAAGCGATGATCCGCTTACTGTATCTGCTTACTATATCTGCTTACTATATCTGCTTACGATATCTGTTCCAAGAAATATCAAACCAACAGAATTTAAGTGTGGTAAAGTCTAGTAGGGAGGGGTGGCTGGCTCCTCCTGCTGTGCTGTCTCCAGGTCATCTGCCTGCCACACCCCCTGCCCAGCTCTTTTATTCAGATTCAACATTCAAAATACAGGTACAGTTGCTGGGAGTCTCCTCAGTCAGAGAGTGTCACATGGCATTTCATTGGCTGAACCCCTCCAGTCAGTAGTGGGGGGTGGGGTGGGGGGCCAACCCACCCACCCCAAGTCAGATACATATTTTCCCATCAAGTTCACCAATTACACTTATATGGGAATATCAACTCTGATTATATTTACATAACACCCGTGGTCACCAGTCCCTTAGATTGGGACAACTCCAAAATAGTAGGAGTTTCTACATGCCTTACTTTGAGAATTAGATATTTTATAATCTTTTAGTTCAGCAAACTGCCACCAGGTGGGGCAGGGAGGGCTCACCACACACACACACACACAAACACACACACACACACTCCTCCCACCTCCAGCCTGACACCTGGCTTTGGCAGGTCCTGCAAACACTCACACACACACACAACCCCCATGCATTGTCACCTGTGTCCTAACACTCCCTCAGATACTGGCATCTGTAAGTCATACCATAACAATAACAAGCACACAGAAATTCTTGACTTAATTATTATACCCATTCTGTGGCATTCTTCACAGACTATTTGTCTGGGTGAAGAAACCAGTCTGCATCAACTGTATATGCTGCCCTTAGTTTCAGCATTTACCTCCTTTCATACAATATATAATACCAACAGACTTCAATTCAGGAATACATGTAAATAAACCAATGCAGTAATAATTTTCCAGAGTTCTTATCTCCAGTGGTTATATTTGATGTAGAACCTTAGAACAATCTGATATTAATTATCCTTTCGCTTAATATACATAATCTACCATGGTTTCACAACTTGGTTTGAATATTATGCACATGTATTTAGCAACATGATAGAATGAATTAGGTATTATTAGAGAGGTTTTATAGTGGTACTTATATAATTTTAATATTATTATAATTACTTTATAGAAATAACTGGATGATTTAAATATGATTAAAACAGTTTTCTCAATGCTTCACATATGAGTTTTATGAAAAGGAGATATTTTAGAATATATTTTAACTATTATTTATTTATGAACCAGACCTAAAAAGTCGGAATATTTTACAATTGGTTTCACTCGGCCAGAACTTGAAACCTACCGGAACAGGAGGCAGACGCTCAACTCATTTGGCCATCATGTCTGGATACCTATGTCTACGTAAAAAATATGAAAATATAAATAAAACCCACCCGCCCGACCAACACTGATTTATATTTCAAAAGGACGATCACCAATTATTGTTTGTGTGTGGCCTAATCTAAAATGTTACAAATCGGCTCCAGTAGCTCAGAGCAGACTTTCATAACCAGATTATGTGCTTTGGCCATGCATAGCCTCTTAGTTCAAGCTTATTCTTGCTACAGGGCACAGTGTAGCCTCGATAATGTGATTGTCCACAAATAACATCATCATCATCATCATCATCATCATGCTGTCGGTCACGATGCGACAAAGACTGCTTTCATTACTTGACTGCCGCTCTCCATTTAGCTCTCTGCTGTGAGACTGATGTCCATGAGTTGGTCTTAATGTACATTTCATGAAAGCTGCCTGCAAAAGTGTTGAAGTGCTGCTGGCTTTTGCAAGTTACCAGCGGCACTCTCTCGGGGAGCAAATAGAGGTTTCACACAGGCAAAAACATGTCCAGACAAGGGCAAAACTATTTGTCCCTGCAGTGGCTGGTCGGGAGATGTTGGGAGTTCCATACATCAACCGCCCTTAACAGTGACATGGTTTTCTGTTTAGGGTTTCCTCCCTTAGCCTTCGGTTCTGTCAAGAACCTGTACCACAATGCAGTGGTTTACAACCCTGCATGGGAGGGGCGTCAAACTCCCTGAGGTATTGCAATACCTGCATACTAGTCACATATTAGGTGACTTACAGGGATGCAATGTGACCAAACAGACATTACTTAGGAATCCTAGTTCTGGGATAGGCCTTCCGGGTGTGGAGGGGGGGGGGGCGTGGAAGGGGATCTAAGGTCATATCAGGACGGGTACCGACTTGTGACAGTGCGCACTCATGACGACTGTATAGTGCTGCCCCACTGGGAGACTAGGTCACCTGCACCATTGAACAAATAACCAGCCATAGTAATACAGTAAAACCTCTGTAAATCGACCGACCATGGGACAAACTTTAAATGGTCCATTTAGGGAGGTGGCTGGTTTATGGATATTTGTTATCGTTACAATGGTATTGTATGGGAAATCGTTTGGGACCCAAATAAAGCGATCGATATAGGGGATTGGTTGATCTGTGGAGGTGGTCGGTTAGAGAGGTTTTACTGTATACTAAAAGGTGATATCCCACCGGCCAGTCTGATATCAGTTTTATCAGAATGTGCATATCATTGAGGTGGCCAATGGGCATAACCATGGAGAATGTGCTATCCACACTATTTAGGCACTTATTGAACACAATGATCAGACATAGTTGAGCATGCCACTTGTAAATATGTCGAGGAGCCCTGGCCACGTTTGCTGACATTTAAAGACCACCTAAACCTTTCCTAACCTTTATTTATCATTAATTACTGTATTGCATGAATTGTGAACTTTTGCTTAGGATGGCTTCATTTAGCCTAATGTTAGAAGCCATGCATAAAGTATGTCACGCTAGCTCCATACCCACACCTTAATTTTAACCACGTTGGTTTTCAGAAAGAACCACTCCCCCACAACACACAAATATGCATATTTCCCCAAGTTGTCTTCATCAACCAGAGATCATCTCGATCCAATTCCATTAAATTCCTACTCAATATTCAAACCTGTAATCAAATTATAATTAGTGTGAGGTTTTAGTGAGGCCTACTTAGCACATGTAATGAAAGCAACCCATAATAACTTCACCACCACCCCTCACCGGGCGCGGCGGCCGAATCGGTAGCGACCAGACGAGATGGCCGAATGAGTTAGAGCGTCCGTCTCCCGTGTTGGTAGACCGTGGGATCGTGAGTTTGAACCCTGGTCGAGTCAAACCAATGACTTAAAAATTGATATCTGTCGCTTCCTAGCCAAGCGCTCGGCATTATTAGGATAGGGCAGGGACTGGCTAGCTCAGTGTCAGGATATTGTGACTGAGTGGGATATCAGGTCATGGTGTTGGTGGCCTGGTCTCCCAGTGGGGCAGCACTATAAAGTCGCCAGGAGTGCGCACTGTCACAAGTCGGTACCCGTCCTGATATGACCTTAGATGTTCCTAGGACGTAAAACAACAACAAACAAACCGAATCGGTAGAGCGTAGGCCTTGGTTGCGGGAGATCGGGAGTTCGGTTCCCGGTCGAGTCAAACCAATGACTTTTTAAATTAATACTTGTCGCGTGTTAGCCTGGCATCGGCATTAATAGGATAGGGCAAGGACTGGTTAGTTCAGTGTCAGGATAATGTGACTGAGTGGGATATTGGCTCATAGTGCCAGCGACCTGATTTCCCAGTGGGGCAGCACTTTAAAGTTGCCATGAGTGCGTACTATCACAAGTCGGTACCCGTACTGATATGACCTTAGATGTTGCCAGAATGTAAAACTCCACCCCCCCCCCCCTAACCTTTCATGTTCAACGGTACGCCTGAGGCACGCCCGTCCTGGTATAGCCTCAGATGCTGCTAGGATGTACAGCAACAAACACACACACACCTGCAGCACGGTCTCCAGTACAGGGCTGGTAAACAACCATATAGAAAAAGTGTCAGGAAGCTGGGTTATTGACGTTTGCAAGCTAAGGTACTAACTATATGGCTCAAATGCTTATATGTCAAAGCCTGCTATGTTTGGAAGCAGGAATTTATTAAATCATTTAGATTAATAGGCCTTAAAAGTTTAATCGAGAGGAATTAGCGGCTGCCATCTTGGGTGCGTTTTTTGTTGTATTTTTGTGTGTGCATTCTCTCCTATTGTATCAAATCTGTGCCAATATGGATAAACAGTGCATGCTGGAACCAGGTCATACACCTCTTATTTACAGTTCATTGCTATCAAAGCTGTTGCGTGGATTTAGACATTGTTGTCATTCACCGCTACTCTGAGTTTGGGGTGAATAATTTCATCTACATCACGTCCACTACAACTAAACGCCTAGACACTAACGTGCCTAGCCCCCCCTCCCCCTCATCGTGACATACTTCATGCATAGCCCAGTGTCACGGTTTCAGTTCTCAACCAGTTCAGTTCTCAACTGTTGCTTCTGCGCTTGCGTGGATTCGAGTGACAACTTTGCTTTTGCTGTTGATGTGTGTGTGTGTGGTGATTTCTAATGTGTAAATCACTCTAAAAGTAAAACCCTTAAAACCTCATATACCGACCCAAATCTGTGCCAATATGGATAAACAGTGCATGCTGGAACCAGGTCATACACCTCTTATTTACAGTTCATTGCTATCAAAGCTGTTGCGTGGATTTAGACATTGTTGTCATTCACCGCTACTCTGAGTTTGGGGTGAATAATTTCATCTACATCACGTCCACTACAACTAAACGCCTAGACACTAACGTGCCTAGCCCCCCCTCCCCCTCATCGTGACATACTTCATGCATAGCCCAGTGTCACGGTTTCAGTTCTCAACCAGTTCAGTTCTCAACTGTTGCTTCTGCGCTTGCGTGGATTCGAGTGACAACTTTGCTTTTGCTGTTGATGTGTGTGTGTGTGGTGATTTCTAATGTGTAAATCACTCTAAAAGTAAAACCCTTAAAACCTCATATACCGACCGTATATTGTTAAATGAAACACACAAGTTGGCAAACGCCCATAGCAGCCATGTTGAATATGTTGCATTGAGATTTAGACGCATGCGCAGAAGCGATGTTGAGAACTGAAACTGGTTGAGAACTGAAACCGCGACACCGGCCCTTCCTGGGCAAGCGCAGGTTTTGAACCACGCTTCTGATCCTGTCCTGACATAAATGTGCGTTACTGTCACGTCACGACGCCACATATGCTTATATATAGGAACATTGGTGAAGAAGTTGGGGGATACAGATTTCCCACCACGTGACAGCAGGGGCATGCCTTATGAGAAGTTTGTTGTTTGTTTGTTTGTTGTTGTTTTACGTCCTAGCAACATCTAAGGTCATATCAGTATGAGAAGAGGCCCATGGGAAATATGACGTAGGATGTGACGTAGGTACTATTATAGACCGTGTTGCATAGCAACACTCAGATGGGCCTTTAAAAGTCTCATAAATAACATAAATGAAAGAAGCAAATATAAATTATGAATTTATTGAGCAACTGAAAATAATGTAGGCTGTTAGACCTACTACTAATATTTATTAGTGCGTTGTCGTCTTAACTCTTAGCTCGTTAGCCGAAGTCTTGCGTACGCCATATTGAGATGATCACCGTAAGATATTTTTGTTACCAGCAATTTTATCTCAACTGATATCCATTAAATTTATTTCATTTACTTATTACTCACACTGCTGTGTTGTTGTTGTTGCACCTGCCCCGAACGCTGTCGTGAGCCATCACGATTCTTGCCCCGCGTAAGGAAAGTCTTGACGGTCTGTCTCTTGACATGCCATATCATTATCAGCATAAATTGGCAGAAAAATTACGAATAGTTGCTCAAATAAATGGAAGGTGGGGAACAGGGGGTGGGTGAGTCAAATGTGCTGCGTGCAGTCAATCAAACCTTAACTTAAACAACAAAGGTTAGATAAACGGAAAGAAAAGTGGGCCAAAATAGGGGGTGATTAGTTGATAATACGGAACGCGCGAGATGACGACTGGCAGTTGACATTTAGGCTTCAAAGCCTAATCAGGCCTGGGCTTTGGTCTGGTCTGCAAGAAAACAAACATCGGCGGTATTAAGAGCGTAGAACAAAGTGAACGGGATCGAACACAGGGAAGAGATATTCACGGAATGCACGGCTACATCAGTACATGGCAGTAGGCACAGCACCTTCACCATGCAGTGCAGTTATTAGACCCCTATTGGCCGGACCTTTGGCATGTCAGGTGAGGTGGGTGTGTATATAGATACCTTGATACCAAATATACACAGTTTTGTAGGCTGATTGCATGTTGTTATTCCGGTCCGACACTAGATCACTTTTACTAAAGGCCCAGTCACACCTTACCGGTGTGGCGGTTTCAGCGCCCGGTCAGTTTCAGCGCCCTGCCGTGGTCTAAACACCTGTGGCCTCGCCGGCTACAAGCTCAGCTGGTGCCCGGCAGTGTTAGGGATCGATTAGGCCGAAATCTATTGAATGCGATCATATTTAACAGAATTACATACTCAAATAATGAAATTTAATTAAATTAACCTTAAATTCCAAGCGATATTAACGTAGCAGCTAGATCAGCGTCGAATCGTCGAGTGTAAACAAAACAAATAGCAGTGCTCGCCGCAACTTGCGTAAATCCGCGCATGCGCAGAAGCCACGACAGGCCGCTGAAACTGACCGGGCGCTGAAACCGCCACACCGGACTGGGGAACCGGACATAAACCGGGCACTATCCGGTGATATGCGGTGATGTCCGGTTATCGTCCGGTGGTGTCCGGTGTCAAGTTTTGAACATGCACAAAACTTCTACCGGACACCGCCGGATTGACGTGTCCGGTTGGTGTCCGTCACACATCTGTTACGTCTCCGGTTTGCTTCCTGCAGAGTCTGTTGATGGTGTTGCGGGAATTCAGTCAGTATCTTACACATTTTTACTGCATGCGGCAGTATATTCGACATTACAAACATCAGTATCACTTGGTAATATATATGAGTCAGCCTCACGAAAATGGGCCAATTGGTGGTTTATTTAAGATGTCGGCATTGCAATTCTTAAAGTGTAGTGCATTTCTTTGTTTTATATTAAATTATCCTAGAAACAAATAAGATTGTTGTATTTCCTCTACCTTTACATTCAGGATAAATTTAAGGACTTTGCAAAACCTCTGTCAATGCTAAACTATAATTATGCCGATCGACGCCGACATCCAATGCTCAACACCGACAACTTTAAAACAGATGTCGGATTCCCAAATTCGTCCATCCCGTACGTGTCCATTTGACATTCGGTTGTCATCCGGTTATCGTCCGGTGGCTATCCGTTCTTGTCCGGTTCTCGTCTGGTACATGTACGGTACTTGTCCGGTGGTGTCCATTTCATCCGGCGGCAATTGACCCAATTACGCTCCATTTCGATAGATTTCGATACATTTTGTCACCGGACGCCACCGGACTAGAAAATTCTTTGTCCGGTACTCAGTCCGGTAAGGCGGGACAGGCGCTTAAAGGATGGTTATGGCAATATGTGGGGCTATCGTTCTTGTATCCAAAAATACCGGGTGCGGTGTCCAAATGGTTAGCTCAGTGTCAAAATAATGTGACTGAGTGAGATATCGGGTCATGATGCCAGCGGCCTGATTTCCCAGTGGGGCAGCACTATAAAGTCGCCATGAGTGTACACTGTCACAAGCCAGTCCCTGTCCTGATAGTGATACGACCTTAGATGTTGCCAGGATGTAAAACTGCAACAAACAAACAACTTTATGTAGGCCTACCCAGAACTTGTCGAGCTAGGACTTGAAGCAGTTCATGGTTTTGGAAGAGACAATGAATTCAGGAAGGAATCGAGTTCCATCTATCCATCATCCTGTGGCTCAAGTTGTTTCCTCAAGTCTAGATGGCATCTCTTTTTGGAATTTTGTTGGCTGTGACCATAGGTCGTGATTGATATTGGGAAGCTAAAGAAGATGCAGGAGTTAATGTGATCTATGCCTGTTATGATTTTGTAGACCGGGATCACGTCTCCTGGCATTCTTCGAAAGTGTAGAGATGGGAGGTTTAGTTCCCTTGGTCTTTGTTCATACGGAAGATCCATGGGATTTTGTATCAATTTGGTGGCTCTCCGCTGTACCTTTTATATAGTTAGTATATAAATATACGGGTATAAATCATCGGTATGAGGTTTTCCTATTATTATTACCATTCTACTTATATTATATTAAGGTCCAATTACGGACAAATGTTGATTAACTGCGGCATGCTGGCCTACGGTGGCGCCGCCACTGGCAGTTCTGGTCACTTATCTCTCTCGCCGTATTGATCATCCTGCTGCGAAAAACTTTATATATATATGGTGACATATGGTGACTATATAACATTTCTATATGGTTAAGGGGCTGTCACATTAGGTTTTTTTGGGGGAGCGTACGGCGGCATAGGAGCGTTACGTCATATACATCGGCATACGCCGCCATACGCTACGCATACGCTCCGCATACGCCGTCATGTGCCGGCTTATGCCGCTGCACGCCGCCATACGCTTTCTCCTGTCCGTCCATCCAAATTTGTTTGTGCATGCTCAAAAGATCTCGACCTCCGGGGGCGTATGGTTCATACGCTACTCATACGCTTCTCATATGCCGGCATAAGCTCCTCGTACGCTGGGGGTACGCCTGCATATGCTAGGGGTACGCCGGCGTATGCTACTCATACGCTCAACTTGCGTCACGGGCGTATCTCTGGCATATCTCGGTGACGCACTATATACCCAGGAGCCACCAGGCGGCGGACCGAGGAGAGATAACATAGGTCTCGCATATGCTTCGCATATGCTCCTCATATGCTCCTCATACGCTCCTCATACGCTCCATATGCTAATCAAAACAGTCAAAAAATGTCACAGTATGCTCCCATACGCTCCTCATAGGTTCCACATACGCTCAAAACCACCCGAGAGGTCACCAAAGGTCATGATAGGCCGGCACGCGCAGGACTTACGTAGGTTTTCAATATGCTCCCGCCATACGCCATAATGTGACAGGGCCTTTAGTCTTTGGTAGAGTGGCAGCTCAGTAAAATTGGAACTGCCCTGAAAACCAGGCCTCGTGAAAAGGTTGTCTATGCTGACGGCTTTGGCTTTTCTTCTTTTCATGGATAAGTCTGAATAGACTTGTTTTCACCATTAGACATTTTGTCGATAGAAAGCCAGAGCCTACAATTTTACAGACCAAATGGATTTTCACCCCCCACACCACATAGACATGGTATGAGAGCAACCGGCCTTTGATGACACTGTAATTGTAAGTTATACGCAGCAGTGGGAATCCAAATTGGCAATTTTCTATTTTTGTTTCGAATTGCTGAATCAGAATCTACATGAGCTTGATGGGATCTCATCAAGATTTTGTTCTACTGGATAGATTGCTTTAATTAGTTGATTTAGTATTGTAGCTTGTGGTAATAGGATTTGTAGTGTTTACGAAGTGGTGCTGTGACATATCATGGCAGTTTAGATTGACCAATCTCTAGACATGGTTTTCAGTGAGATACGGTTTTCAGTGTACATGTATGCACTGTGGGTATACGACACTGATACAGAATGGACAAGGTTCAGAAATCATTATGTGCAAGCCATCATGATAAGTTCTTGTTAGCACATTTGTTATTTATTCTATATCTAGATCCATGTAAGTCTAGATTAAGATCTAGAGTAAGAATCATTTAGTCCTAGTCCTATTAAACACTTGTGAAAGGAAATAAGATCCAACAACTGTGCTTATTTAAGCTGTGTTCACATGGGCAAAGTTTATGTCGACTTAGACAAGTCGATTTATATGAATCGATTTAGTGTCGTGTTCACACACGCAGTACTTTTAGCCAGAAATCGATATCTGCGCATGAGCAAGTCCAGTCTGACCAGCGCCAGTTTTCGGTTAGGCGACGTCACCACGAGAGAGTGGGTTCGACCTAGATATGTATGGACTGAATCGTATTGGTTTGGAACGGTCAAAACTTCTGCTGGGCAGTGAAACCCTAAAAATAAATGATGAAAAAAATATATGTGCACAGCTAGCAGTTTCATAGAGCAAATTTACCGGAAAGTCAACAAACTCAGGTCTCGACTGTGACGTGCTTAATCCGCCTCAAGTAAGTCGGTTGCGTTCACACGGGCGATATAAGTCGAATCATAAAATTCGGTTCATATAAACCACCTACTTAGGTGGTTTATAAAATCCGATTTATATGAGTCGAATCAGCCCTAAACCGCCTCAGCCGTGCGTTCACACGCCAAATGTGAACCGAACTAGGCAAGTCGATTTATATGATTTGAATTAACTTCCCCGTGTGAACACGGCTTAAGTTTGTGAAGAAACCGACATTACATATACATTGTAGGTTTTCTTATTTGAATCCTTTTTTTCTCTTATTATTTATGCTGAAGAAGGGGAAAGGTAGAAACTACAGCAATGATTTGGCCCTTGTTCTTTTGATACAGTTAGTATTTTCTATACTCACGTTTGCTTTTTGTTGGGGTATTATATCCTGACAACACCTAAGGTCATATCAGGATGGGTACCGACTTGTGACAGTGCACACTCATGGTGTCTTTATTGTCTGAATAATTCTAGATTTAGATCTAGCTATAATTAAATTATGTTTTGTTTGTTTGTTGTTTTACGTTAATTTATGTATTTATTTTAATCCCATCCAGGTAAGAAGGCATCAGTAGGCCATGTCGCGAACAAGCAGCCCTGACGCTCAGGGCAGTGCCCGGGGCAGTCTCTTCTGCACTCCGCCAGGTTCGCCCCGGGTGACACCCATCACCACCCCGATCTGTACCCCACTGCACACCCCTCTCCACACGCCGCAGGGAACCCCCATAGGTACCCCCCAGGTCACGCCCAAGATTGTGCAGCGCTCCAAGAAGCTGATGAGTGCCCCCCAGCGGAAGCTCGAAGAGCGGTATTGGCAGACGGCTGCCGAGCAGCTGGTGCCCGTCGAGCTGAGCTCGCCCGAGGACGAGCCGGCGGACGTGCGGGGCGAGCTGGAGTTGTTCTACACCAGTGTGCAGTTTGCCACTTCTGCTGCAGACATGTCAAAGCGGGACACTGTCGGCAAAGGCGCATTCCTGAATCTAGCCTTCTCGGACCTGGATGACGATAAGAACATCACTGTCGATCAGCTTAAGCTAATGATGGCCGACACAGAACGCTCACTGAATGAGTCGCTCGTGAACTGGTCGACGTACACTAACACGCTCAAGAGGAACCGGAGGCTGCTCCACGACCGCATCGAGCAACGGAAGCAGCAGGTGCTCTGCATGCTCAACGAGCATACGCAGTCACTGCACAAGCAGTTAAATGGTTCCATGACGAGCCAGTTGGAGCTGGGCTCCAGCATGACGACATTCCTCACCAGTGCCCTGCAGCGCACGCGCGTTACATCACAGGGCATCAACAGTGAGAACAACACGGACGTCAACAAGCAAGACATCTTCAAGGATATGCAGGAGATTCGTGACGGCATCAACAACAACGTCCCGATATGGTTACCGTTAGATCTCAAACACGGTGGGCCTGAGGATTATCTCACAAAGCATCTCTTCGGAACGATTCAGATCGTCGCGCGTGAACACTATCCGGTGAAACTCTCCGAACGCGTCGACCTCGTTCGCTCGTTCAGTGTCAAGACCAAGTGGGACGAGATGCCTTGCGCGATTGTAGACATGGCGGTGACCAGCGACGGGGAGCTGTTTGTGTGTGATAAGAACAGCAAGCTGCTCAAGATGTTCGATTCAAACGGCCAGTTCAAGATGCTTGTTGGACATGGTCAAATAAAGGACCCAACGCGAGTGATTGCGCTTCGACACACGAACAGTATCCTCGTCACAGACAATGCGATGCGCCGCATCAAGATGTACCATAAGAACGGTACCTTCGTGTGCGACTTCATCTGCGAGATTAAGTACCCGACGAGTCTCTGTGAGAACTACAAGGGCGACATTGTCGTTGTGGAGTTTGAGTCCCGGTCGATTGTCGTCTACCAGCCAGATGGTCAGGTGATCAACACCTTCAAGTGCCAGCTCCCGAACCCAACGCATGTCGCCTGCACGCCGGATGGCGATATCATTGTCACAGGTAGGTATTTTGTTAACGAGAATCACATTGTATAATCTTTGATTTGTGTAATAGTGTTATCTTGTCAGTAACAGATTTGTGAAAAATTAAGTAATGAACGAAATAACCTTCCGTAATTTAATGATATTCCGTTTTACCCCATGGCAGATTTCACTTTGCCCCAAACATCTGAGGCAAAGTGGAATTTTGATAAATTTATCAATTTGATGTATCTCAAATCCTATTTTATATGAACTTTCAGATTCTATGCTCTGGGTTCTGCGCATGCACGGTCGCCGGGCGACTCGGGTCACCCGAGTTTCCAGAAATTCAAATAGAACACTGCGAGTGGAGTTGACAAGAACACATGCCATATGCAAAAAGTTCCGACCCCAGTAACTCACTTCTTGGCTGGGGTTGGCTAGGAGCGATGACGTCACATTTGTGCTGGTTTTTTGTTTTTGTTTTTTTAATAAACCAGATTAATGAAATTGAAATATAACTAAACTATGCAATTAAAAACTACTTTAAATGGCCCTTTGACTCAACTCTCCTCATTTCTCTTTCCTCTAAACTGCCCTTTCTTTTCTTTCTCCTCCCATTGATCAAAGGAGTTGTTTGCTTGTGTGGAGCCCTTTTCCCACCTTTCCCCCTCCCTGCCTCCTAACCTATCGGCAACTGGACACAAGCGCACTGCTACAATCGGACCGGAGAGAACCGGTGCCGCTACAACGACTTGTCATTATTGTTGTAAAGAATCCCCCCGCTTCTACAACCACCCCCTCTGAAGTTTACTCTTCATCCAAAAAACAGACCGATTTATCGGGGCCGTTTTCTATTGCTGCAGTCCTGCAGCCTGTACACCATTAATGTTACGAACCACCCTCAAAGTCAAGTCAATAACAACAATGATAATAATAACAACAACAACAACAACAATAACAATAAATGTATTCTCGCTGCAGACTGGCGCAGTCACGCCCTGCGCGCCTTCCACGTGGACGGCGAGATCTCGTGGCGGTGGCGTGACCGCGGCGCCGGCGACTGTCAGATGGAACAGCCGCAGGGAGTCACCGTCGACCCGTTTGGCCACGTCATCGTCGCCGACTGCAGCAACCACCGGCTACAGATCTTCGACCCAACAGACGGTCGGCATCGACGGGTGCTGATCCCAAAGAGCGGGCACGGCCTGAAGCTGCCCATGGCGGTGGAGACGGGCTCGAACGGAGAGCTGTACGTCGGGGAGTACCAGGGCGGGGTGAAGGTGTTTAAGTATCTGGACAGGGTGCACGTTCCCCTGCCCAACAGCGAGTTGGAACAAGAGGAATGTGAGGAGGCGCGGGGACCAGGAGGGGGGGTGGGAGTGGGAGACGGCGGAAGGAGAGGGGACACGGAAGAAAATGGGGTCAATGAAAAACCGTTTGAACTCGGGTTGAAGCTTGGCGATGATGAAGAGGAAACTTCCATGTAAGGCCAAATAAAAATAAAATTGGTGGTCGTTCCATCCCGTGCCTGAAAAATCGCCCGCCCCTGATATTTTAGATTTTGTAATAGGGGGGTAAGGGGGGACTGTTAAAAATGTGTCGGACTAGCAGCGATTCAACTTTCATATCAATTTTTAAGTCATTGGTTTGACTCGGCCAGGGTTCAAACCCAGGAATTCGAATCCCACAACCTACCAGAATGGGAGGCGGACGCTGAACTCATTCGGCCATCGCGTCTGGTTACATATTACGTCTACGTCATATGCCAGAAAATAAAAATAAAAATAAAAATCCGCCTGCCCGACCCTGATTTGTGTGATCCAAAAATGACAATCACCTTTTGGTGGGGGGGGGGGGGGGGCTAAGTGAAAGCTGAGATGGTGGAAGGACTGGTTGTAAATACGGGAGTACATTCCGAGAGATTTATTTATTATATTAAAATGAAGATCTGTTTGTAAACTGACAACATGGCGATGATGAGAACCACGTTGGAAATACTGGTTCTCACCCCGATCACTGAACTTGTTAAGGCCCTGTCACATTACGGCGTATGGTGTTAGCGTATGCCAGCGTATGCCGTTTTCGACCCATACGCTGTCATATGCTACGCACGAGGTCCCAGCGGCATCTGAAGCGTACGCCCAGCATATGCCTAACCTATGCCTAACCTACCCCTAGCCTATGGCTGCGTATTCAGAACGTATCCCGACCTATGCATGGCATACTATGATGAGGTTTGATGGTTGTGATTGACAAGTTCAGCATACGCCCAACCTATGCGTAACCTATGTCGGGGTACGCATAGCGTACGTCGAGCATATGAGCAGTGTATGAGCCATACGGCAAAAATCTTTGAGCATGCTCAAAAGAAATTTGGACGGATGTGTGTATGAGGGTGTATGACGGCGTATGCCAGCGTTTGCGTAGCGTATGCGAAGCGTATGACGGCGTATGGGTCGAAAATCCATACGCTAACGCCATACGCCGTAGTGTGACACCACTTTTACAGAACGTTGGGGGTACGCAAGAGACACCCGGCGGGTGTCAATCCAGCGTATGCCCAACCTATGCTGACAGACCCCTAACCTATGCGTAACCTATGCCGGCGTATGCATAGCGTACGCCTATCATATGAGCAGCGTATGATCCATACGCTGCCATAGGCTGAAAATTTTGAGCAAGGAAACAGGCTTGTTGGAGGATCGGCGTATGAGTAGCGTATGCGTAGCGTATGGCGGCGTATATGACGTAACACGCTTACGCCGCCATACGCTGCCGCAAAAAAACCTAATGTGACAGCCCCTTTACGCAATGTTGAACCTCGTCGGTACTTGGATAGGTGGATGACCACTAGCATGTGGATGCACTCAGACGGCTCCTAGTGGCCACCTACTGGAACTCGACTAGGTGGCCACCCGTGAATGCAGTAGACATCATGATATGACTGGTGTTGTAGTTTCCGCGACACCCCAGTTTGCCAGGGACACATCACTTCTGCGCATGCGATAAAATCGAACAGCATCGTCACTAACCTTATAAATTTAATATAATGTTTTTGGTAAAGATGTCTTCTATATGTGTACCAAGCGATTTGTTTCTAGGTGGTGTGGTTTTAGAGATATTTCACTTTTGCTGTATTTTCTGTATGCAGATTGCTCACGACCATTGACAATGCCTTGAGTTTGACAGTACGCGCAGTGCAAAACATTAGTTTTATTCAAAATTAATAGAAATCAAGAACCCTATAAAAAAAAGTTATAAATTTTATATAATCTGTTTGTTGAATATGTTTTCTGTATGTGTGCCATGCGGTTTGTTTCTAGGGGGTGTAATATGAGAGATATTTGACTTTTTCTGTATGAAGATCACTCACGGCGATTCACAATGCATTTGAATGGATGTGTCCCTGGCAAACTGGTGTGCCGCGGAAACTGCAACACCGGATCACCAGATCAGTAGTGGATATAAATAAGTAAGTAGTCTAATGTAAACCCAGTTGAGACGGTAGGAACATTTGTGACCAGACAGGCTGGCCGATTGGGTTGGTACAGATATGACACTGGTACTCTGTGGTGCTGCGGTTCTGACCTCTTTCATGAACCAATGAAAATACTTCTACTAGAGACAGAAATGAGTCGAAAGCAGGCCTACCGATTGGCCCACGGGTTTCAGACCCATCTTGCTCAGAGCCCATTCACAATTGTCAACATTATCACGAATGTACTAGATAAAAGATTTGCCCTTATCCAGAGTAGGGATGATTGGCAATCCTGCTTAAATCCGACCAAAACTGCTTCAATAGGAATTAACTGTGGAGGTAGTGGTTACAGTGTGCAGTCTGTAATTGGCTTAAAGGGACCAGATATAGGTCGCTTAGACACTATCCATATGCTGACAAATGCTCTCCAAGCATATGTTTGCCAGTTTTCAGTTTATGCAACTACATATGTGCGGGGAGAGTGCTGACATTGGTTGCTTCTGTTGTGTTTTATTTAGTCCAGCAGCACTGACACTTTTAGACAACCATATAGAGAAAGAAATGTTAGAAATTGCAATCTAAAATGATAAATATAAAGTTCAAATGTTTATTTATCATAACCAGCTACTTGTTGAATAATTGATTAAATCATGTAGATTAATAGACTTTAAAAGTTGAATTGAGAGCTTTCTGTGGCTGCCATCTTGGTGGTTGCCATGGCTTCCCCTGTGTGTAGGGAACCCCTCTGGGTCATGTGATGAGGGAATCCCACCTATGATGTCATTCATACATCACAGACCTCAAATCTCCTCCCACATGTTCAGTGGAATGAACTGAACAAACTAAGCAAAGGTATGTTTGGAGAGCTTTTGATGCTGGATTCGTTTGTATCTGGGTGAGGTATAACCGCCGACTTTAAAGTTGAGAAATTGAGAGAGTGCAAAACAACAAGATGGCAGCCATAGTAAGCTACTCAGATTTAAAACCTTGAATGCAGAGAACTCAGTGGCCGCCATGTTGGTATGGTGACATTCTCTTCCAGTCCATCAACTCTATGCCAATATAGATAAACACTGCCTACTGGAACCAGGACCGCCACAGCTTGTTTACAGTTGATTCATATCAAAGCAGATTTTGCTCGGATTTAAACATGGTTATTGTTCACCCCTACTGGAGGTGAATATCTTATGTTATCCATTGCAGACAAACCAAGTTATAAACCAGTACAGCACCCCAACTAGGCCACCTGCCATGAGGGACAACGGTTCCCCAAGTTGCTCAAGCTACCAAATACATACACACATATCAGAAGCCAATACATTCCTATAATGTCTATATAAATACTTTTATATTGCATCTAACAATTGTATGTTCGGACAACAAATTGCATGTCTGGAGAGAGCCGCAGTGTGTGGGTTCTTTGGGGGGGGGGGGGGGGGGGGGGGGGGGGGGGGTAACAGCAACTGCATACTTGTAGAACTGTGATCAATGTTTTAAATTGTACAATTATGTTCAGTTTGTTTTTCATGTGAGGCGGGTGGGCGGGTGACAAAATGAAGTTAGTAAATGATCAATGTTTTGAATTGTACAATTCTGTTCAGTTTGTTTTTCGTGAGAGGCTGTGGGAGGGCATAACAAAATGAAATTATTTGCACACTTGTGATAATGTTGATAATTATGAATGGTGTGTAATAGGGCAGGTATCGACTACGATTTAAAAAAGAAATTAAGCACTTGGTTTAACTAGTAAGGAGGGTAATATTAACCACTAGATGATCTGTCCACGTGCATGCCTACTATTACTACTATATCTAATTACTAGTGTTACTGGGAACAATCAGCGGACAATACAGGGTACAGACTCCAACAACCACTTGTATAGACAAGCATTAGTAAGCATTGGCTTGCAATGTTTTAGATAATATATATTGCATGTCGGGGAAACCAATTGATTTATAGCTTTATTCTAATGTGAAGTCGCAGTTTATATTAAATTGCTCTATTCCTAAGGGGAATCTATTGAACTCTTATTTGCATTGACACTGGTCAATCGGAAGTAGTTAAAGCAAATTCAAACTTCTCTATTAGTCGATGACAACTGTACCCAGTATATAATGTCCGCACAGATTTACTAAGCCAATTCACTGAAATTGTTATTTTCCTGTTGAACATATCAAACATATCTATCTGCAAGTTATCAGGATAATATATTAGTTGGATATCGGGTACTGATGCCGGTAGTGCGGTATCACTGTGGGGCAGCACCATGAAGTCGCTGTGAGTGCGCCCTGTCACAAGTCCGTACTCGTCCTGATATGACAGCTGTTGCTAGGACGTAACACCCCTCAACAAACTGACAATGTTATTGATCAAAGTTCCCGGTATAATGTATAAAACTGTGCTCCCCGCCCCCTCAAAACTCGATACTGCACCCCTCTGAGGTCTGCACCAGATGTGGCTACCTAGTAGGTGGCTACCTAGTTGGTGACCACCTAGTTGGTGGATACCTAGTTGGTGGCTACCTAGTTGGTTGATGCCTAGTTGGTGGATGCCTAGTTGGTGGCTACCTAGTTGGTGGCTATCAAAGACCCTATAATACTAAGACGGCTCACTCCCTATCTCTCCCATGGCAATGTAAATTTCGCAGTGCCACCTTGTGGTGGGTTTGATCAGCCTAGCTGCTGGTTGGTGTTTCACATGTAAACACATACAATTATATTATACATGAGATAGGTAAGTATGAATACACATCAATATGAAATTGCTATGAACAAATACACATCATCATCAGCATCATCATCAGCATCACCATCATCACACATCTTTCACATTCATATGTACATTTATACATATAATATAGCACCTGTTTAACCAAGAGAACAGCCAGCGCACCAAGTGATGGGTTTGATCATTTTGATTACACAGTACAGGCTGAGTGAGCTGTCTTAGTATTATAGGGTCTTTGTGGCTACCTAGTAGGTGGGTGCCTAGTAGGTGGATGCCTAGTAGGTGGATGCCTAGTTGGTGGACACCTAGTTGGGGTAATGGTAGCACCGGCCCTGTATATGGTGTGATTAGATGAAAGTAAAATCCAGTAGGTCTACAGCTGAACGACGACCCTATGCAAAACCTGTCCACTGTCAGCAACCTGAATGTACTAGATCCAGTGAGGAGTCTTTTTTTACAGTGGTGTAGAGTTGATGAACTGGAAGAGAATGCCACTCGACCAAAATGTGGATTCGCTCCATTCAACTGCTGTTATTGTTAATATACATGAATTCACTAATTGTACATTCCAAAAGTACGGGCTATGAAAGATGCGTGTGTGAAGACTATATCAAATTGTTATTGGTGTGAATATGTCCATGACTCAGCAGTCTGAGTTTTTCTATCGGGTAGTTTAGCTACCCTGTCCATGAAACAGTCAGAGTAGAGTGGAGGACTGTGAGTAATTAGTGATAGGATGGCAAGGTTTTTGCCAGAGGGTAAAATTCCGTACCATTAAATTTTCTGAGGGTACTACTCTGGACCATCAAATTGTTGCGATACCTTTTTTTCAAAGGTTCTTCAAGGAGCCAGAGAAAATATAACGGCCAGACCCTCCATCCCCACCCACCCATTCTGCGTACCCTCAAATTATTTTCTGGTGGAAACCCTGGATGGTTTATCTGATGAAAGCATATGGTTCTGTTCATCTCCGCTCTCTGAGGACTTCGAATTGTATGTGTGATTGTATGATTCTTCTGGTTATATGCATTTTGAACAGGTAAATTAATAGATATTAGTGCACATGAAACTAAAATTGAATGGATTCATATTGAACTAGTTCATTGGGATATCAGTTTTGTATGATGTGAATATGGCGTGTCATGCCAAATGTGTGTATATTATATATACATGTGTTATAATTAATTATGTCTATATAAATAATAGGATCACCAATATAGGCTAGATTGTTCTGTTGGATACGAAACTCGCAGCCGTTAGATACCACTGGTGCCACCTATTTTAGTTCTGCATGAAACGAACAAAACAAATGTCATAAATAATGTAAATTACATTTTAAGTAAAGAGTTTATTTCAACATCAGATGTCATAGAAATCCTAGTGTCTTAAACGATAGTGAAGTTTAGTCTCAAACGTCCACATTTCGGTTCATCGTGAGCATGGCCCAGAATTGTCAACATTTTCTTATTTGTACATTGAATAGGCATACACATTCTCAGACCTCTCGATCATAGCATTTCCCAATGAGCATCTTCCACGTTCATGTCCACTGCTTCCTGAGAAAAATAAACAAGCTGTGACCAGGGCCACGTTCAGGGTACCTCAGAGTCGTCTCCACTGGGTTTTTGTGTGTGTAAATTTACATTTAACGTGTGCCTCGGAGTTGACTCCGAGACGCTGCACTTTTCGTGTATGAGGCGAAAACAAACAGTCGGCTGCGCATGCACATCGAGCAGCCCAGCCACATTATGGAGGCGCCATTTGTGAGGTACCCAACTGCTAAAACGTCTTTCAGAGTAGCGCGACATTTGGAATTTCTTTCGGCCTTGATGTGTACATAAGCAGAAGTTGGGTGTTTTTGCCTCCTATAGCCGCATTCTTCACTCCAGGTCCAACAATTTAAATTCACGCTTAAATCATAGTCATGTGTTTCTTGGTTACCAAATTTGGTAGCCATCTTCCCATACATTTGGGATTTTTCTTGAGGATTTATACGGCCTATCATGGATAAGTCTCAATAGACTTGTTTTCACCATTAGACAGTTTGTCGATAGAAAACCCAAGCCTACACTTTTACTGACCCAAGGGATTTTTTTTACCTCCCACACCACATAGACATGATATGAGAGAAACTGGCCTTTGATGACGCTGTAAGTTATACACAACGGTGGAAATCCAAACTGGCAGAAGTGGGGCATGGGCAATCGAATCACCGGATTCTAGGATTCTAACCTAGAAAAAAATTGAGACACTCTATCCACTCTGCCACAGAGAACACCACTTCAAATGTATATTACAGTGAAATCGTCCTAACAAATATTTTACATTAGATAAATTACCACTTCCTGTTTGTGTGTTCACCAGCTTCCCCCCCCATACCTCCTCTGACACCTCAGTTACAGAGTGCTGACTCTGGTTACCTGCACCTCTGTGCAGGCAGCAGAGCCCATTGCTGTTCCACTGATACACCCCACACACTGTCCACTTTGTGTTCTACGACTGTGTGCCCCGTGTCTGGCATGTAAAAATGCATACAGAACTTACCTGGTTATTCAGGCCCAAAGCCTGGCACTGCAAATATATAATGCGGCCTACTGAATGACCCATTGACTTCGCCCTCTCTCATCTTCTCTCATGCCTGCTCTCTCCCTGCCTGTCAGCCCCCATCCACATTTGACAAACAACTATTATAACTCAATGACATAATATTCGAGACCCACTACCACCACTGAATAACTACATCTTAAACCAGCAATGCACGCAATATAAACCACTATACATGCACAACATGGCACTATTAAAAGACTAACCGTTATTAAAACCAAATCTAACTGATATACAAACACAGCATATGATTTAACCACTAGTGTACATTACTGCACACTCTATCTTAATGCATGTACCTTGCACTATGTTGAGTACCTATGATGTACACTACACAGCATAGGTTGCTCCCCCACTTTCTTTTTATGTTCAGAATGGGTGGTGCTGCACACAATGCAACACATTCCACTTCCACTATGTACAAATCAAATGCGATCACTCCAACGGCTGGAAGACCAGTGCTGCGACGCTGACAAAATATGTATTCAGATGACAAAAAATATTTACCCCCAAAAAAGAAGATAAGTCTTCTGGATTGATTCAGTATGTGTCATCCCAACTAGCCTGGCCAGGAGTAGTGGCCTGCTGGGTCCCAGCTTCGGCATCTCAGAAGACTAGGAATCAATTAATAAATAGCGTCTATTCAGTTATCAATTAGCATTCAGGATTACTGCTCAGCACTTCCGGGAAGCTGAGCTACTGAGGATATCACGTGATGCGAACTCATCGGTTAATGTCCACAGCTCAGCTCTGAGTCACACAACTTAGCTTGCAATCAAATCGAATTTTATTTTCAGTATTCATTGAATGTAATACCATTTCAACTAGGCAATGATAAACAAATGGAATAAATAACAGTATGTGTATGTGCAAGCACAATGTTATTATTTATAAGTTTGTAAAGCCTATACACATTTACTTTGTGAAACTCACCTAATGTACCAGATTCTAATGGGTATCAAGTTAGCATTATCAGAGAACACTATTCCAATTCATCTAATCTGTATTTTGACAGACATGGGGGTGGTGTTTTAAAGCTGAGATCATTACATTTTCAAAGCAAATACTCTTAAGCCGTGTTCACACGGGAAAAGTTTAAAGCGATTTAGACAAAGCGAATCATATGAATCGATTTAGTTTGAACGTGTTTCGCGTTCACACGGGCAGTGCTTGGGCCGGAAATCGCTATCAGCGCATGAGCAAGTCGATACTAACCAGCGCCAGTTTGGGTTCGTCGACGTCGCCACGAGAGAGTGTGGGTTTGACCTAGATATGTATGGACTGAATCATATTGGTTTGGAAGGGTCAAAACTTCTGCTGGGCAGTGAAACCCTAAAAATAAATGATGAAAAAAATATTGGTGCACAGCTAGCGGTTTCATAGACTAAATTATATAATATGTGCTTTTGATCGACCGGAAAGTCAACAAACTAAGGTCTCGACTGCGCATGCGTGTGACGCCCTTAATCCGCCTCAGTGCGTTCACACAGGCAAAATAAATCGGTTCACAGAAATCGATTCACGTACACTACCTCGACAAGTGGTTTACAGTATCCAGATCACATGAATCGATTCAGCCCTAATCCAACTCAGCCGCCTGTTCACACGCGAAATGTAACCCGAACTATACAAGTCGATTTCTATGAATCGATTTACATTGCCCGTGTGAACACGGCTTTAGTCTTACCGCGACTTAAAAAGCTGTCCGAGAGCAGGAGTGAAGTGGCAAAGAAGCAGAGGGCAAGGGGGCGCCACAGGCATAGGCCTGTGACGTGGGGTGGGGGGTGGCAGGGGTGAGGGAGGAGCCTGGAAGGGGAGGGGGGCCTCTTCCCCCACCGCGAATCAAACGCAATGCAAGCTTAACGACCAATCCTACATATATCCAATGTAGATACAGGTGCACCCATTAAGCATTTATTCCTGCCCAGAAGGTATACTAAGTCAATTTAATAGAACCCATCACATGCCTACATTAATATTTACATAAAATTCTAAAATGGTCAGATCTGTGTCAAATGACAGCCAAAATTATCTTCTATACGATTATGAAGTGGCTAAATTGCTGGAAAACATTCTGTTTAGTTTTCTGGTATAACTATAATTTAGCAGCATTACTTTACTGGTAGTTATTTTTCAGATATCACTATAATTCAAGACACGGAAACGGACTACTATAATATGGCCTTTATTAGGTGTCAAGTTTAGGTAAGTTCAGGCTAACAGAAATGGTTCATCAATCAATGTCATAGTGTAATAGGTAGTGTGATCAATCAAGTCAAATGTCATAAGGACCAGTTGAGTAGTAGGCATAGTTATCAATTAGTGTCATCTAGTCAGTAAAGTAGTCTAATCAATCAATGTCATCTAGTCGGGAGTTGTAGTCGACTAGTTAAAGTTCGAACCATTTCCCCCAGGCACTCAACCCCCAATCTACTACTTAGTGTGGATAGGTGGGCGGCAAAAAATATGGGAGGTCAGCTCGTCACAGCGGCATCTTGAGTGGAAGTGCTGGGGCCGTAGACACGCCGGAAGGGCGCGTTTCAGGCTCATAGTTCTAAAAAGACGGCACCAGGGTGTGAGTTTAGTCCAAACCGGCAGGTGGAGGCACCAGTAGTCCTCTCTCTGTGCCAGAATTACGCATGTTGCGGGGGCAACATGGACAATTCAAGACGCCGAGACGGACTACTAGAATATGGCCTTTATTAGGTGTCAAGTTTAGTTTAGTTAAGGCTAACAGAAATGGTTCATCAATCAATGTCATAGGGTAATAGGTAGTGTAATCAATCAAGTCAAATGTCATAAGGACCGGTTGAGTAGTAGGCATAGTTATCAATTAGTGTCATCTAGTCAGTAAAGTAGTCTAATCAATCAATGTCATCTAGCCAGGAGTGAAGGCCGCCCTCGGCACACAGGCATGCACCATGGCAGACCTCCAATTTCCAATGTCGCAGACGTCGGCAATCCCGACACCGGCTTTCGCACAAGCCTGGGCCACGCCCCTTCGTAGGCTACGGAGGATAATCCTGCTTGGTTGGTCGTGTCCCGAGGCCGACAGTGTACATGTGGAGGGGGCTGCCGTCAGAGGTCAGAAATGTGGGTCCTTCGGGATTGATGTGGACGCTGTTTTCGTAGGATCACCAGGCTCGTAGCGGGCAGTATTTTGAAACTCAGGATCCTCGGCAGCGTGACCGAGTATCCGTCTGTAGGTGTTCTGGAGGACTTAGTCATTCTTACACGCACCGTTGGGGCGTTGCCCTCGTCGGTGATGTCTCTGCTAGAGATCGTATGGCGCGTGTTGTTCCATGGTCCAGTCATCAGGAGGTTCCCTTGCCATAGCATGGTGAAGTAGCCCACAAGCAGTGCGGCTATGAGCACTCAGGCCCTTCTTCCTGCCGCTTGCAGGTAGTCGAGGACGCCCTTGAGGTGCTGAATGGTGAGCAGTGGTGCCTGGCGGAACATACAGGGAGGACCGGGCCACACCTCGTTTGATTATTGTGACCAGGTATGCATCAACGCCTCGTGACTGTCCCGTCATGAGTGAGACCCAGGTTCTTGCCCCGCTGAGGTAGTTGTTCACCGCCCCAGGCGACCGGAGCCTTCGCGCCAGGTGGGCCACATAGCTGAGGATGTTTTATATGCTAGGCTTCAGCGGCTGTATCATGCAAGCCTTGGTGTATGGGAGATAAGTGAGGACCTGTGTTGTCTTGTTCGTCCAGGTTCCTTCCGTGAGTCTGGCCTTCAGTCGTGACATGATCTCGTCGTGTCGCTCGTCGGGTTGGCCTGGGAAGAGAGAGGCAGTTATTATTCGATCTTCCCAGTGTCTGCTGTGATGTCGAGATGTCTGAGGTCATGAGTCGTTCGTATTCGCTCCAGGCCGAGCTCGCGGCACATTATGTCTGCTTTCTTGGCTGCTGATGTGCACACGCCATCAACGAGGTGCGGCACGCAAAGGGCGACGCCACATCGAAGTACGATTCCCATCTAGGGTGACTCCCAGCAGCAGGACCGATAGCGGACACGTGCAAAGCTGGTGGTAGGCTCTCGCCAGGTCAGCCACCCAGATGTAAGCTCCCCTGCCTAGGTTTGTCACCTCCCACACAAGGTCCATGATACCAGGCAGCGTGTATGTTCTGGCCTGCCTTGGTAGAATCTTTTGCGTATTCACGCATTCACGCTGGCTCCTCCTGGGAAGCTGAGGTCGACGATGACCCGGCGCTCGTCGGTGTTCTTCTTAGGCCGGGTCATCATCAGCTGGCCTGGCTCGGGTGTTCTAGGGGCAGAGGGAATGGGGGTAGGGGAGACAGGGGGTGACTCAGTTGCAACAAAACAAACAGGCGACGATAATGCAGCGGCTGGCCTAGTGGCCGGCATGCTGTTAATGAGTGAGGCAAGGTTCATATTACTTTTTTTGTTGACCATTCCGCTGTGCTTCCCACTGTCGAGGTTGTCTGTGGTGTCAGCATCAGCGGAATCCAAGGCCACGCCGCTTCATGAAAATCCTGGGTTGCACTCTCGTCAGTAGTGGCTGGCGCAGCTTTTTTCTCCTGTTGCCTGCGCTTGTTGTAAGTCCATCTCCTTGTGCTTTGTGGTACTTATTAGCGCCCCAAGTGAACAAGCCTATCTGGAATTACTCCATGAGTCACACTGAACCCGCAGTCCCCGCCCCAATTCCATTTATGGCACGGGCGTCCGTTGATTTCGGCATTGAAGTCTGGGCGTAGACACCCGCTGCGGTGGTCTCCTGTCGTGTTGAGCCACTCGAGTCGTCTGCTTGGTGATTGGCTGAGGCGTGTTCGCCGCTACTTTTGGCAGGCTTTTTGAAGTGGGTACCGCGGGTCGCGGTGAAGCAGGCGTCTCGCTGTATGTCTTTGATAGCGTCCTCGATCATCGCAAAGATCTTTTTGGACCACCCTAAGCATGTTGGCCAGTCTCAGTCTGCAGCCATATTTGAAATCTGCTCCATGTGTTCCTATATAGGTGTCGCCCATGACTTGGGAACTGCCGGGTCCTTGCACATCCTGCACAGCGCCGAGTAGTACTGATGCCAAGCACTCTCCCCTAGTCCCACCTTGCCTTTCCGATCGCCTCGTATAACGAACATGTGCGGCATCAGCTCTTTTCTTGTAGAAATTGTCTCCTGCCATATCCAGTAGGCTGTCTATGGCTCCCCGTTGGTTTATGGGGATCGGCATGTGTTGTGCGACCTCCTATCATAGTAGTGTTCCTCGTCGTCATCTCTCCTGGCTGTATAGGTGTCAGGGGGTGCCTACGTTGCCCGGGTTCCGTTGAGCACCTGCTGTTGGCGTTATCCGGTGAGCATGCACTCCGGTATGGAGAGCGGGGCCTCCTCCCATGTGCTGCTGCTGGTCTCGGCTCCTTGCGCTGGGGCTCCTACCCGATTACGGATATGCTAGGAGAATGTTTCCATTTGTTGACGGAAGATTCGACGGCGTCCATCTGATCCATTAGGCCTGTTGTGGTGATTTGTAGCTGCTTGGCGAGTGTATCGTCTATCGTCTGCTTCAATAGCTCCATCTGTGCTTCGGCAGCGTCGGGGCTGTTAACGGGTTCGCCGTTCATGGCGTTTGCTACGGCTGCGGGTCTTGTTACTACTGACCATGGCCTTCCTTGTGCACTTGGCGTCCCGGGAGGGGTGTTTTGCTTGTACACTGGTTCCTTCCTTTGGCGTTTAGTGACCCTCGGTATCTTGAATGGAGTTATAAAAGAATATGGGATGTCAGCTCGTGTGGTCAGAGCCGCCCACGTCTTGAGTGGAAGTGCTGGGGCCATAGACGCACAGGAAGGGCGCGTTTCAGGCTCGTAGTTCTAAAAGACCGCACCAGGGTGGCAGGTGGAGGCACCAGTAGTCCTCTCTCCATGCCAGAATTACCCATGTTGCAGGTGCAACATGGACAATTTAGAAGCATTGGGTTACCAGCTACATATTGTATCTACTTTTCTGGAGCAATTATAATTTAGAAGCATCAGATGTCTGACTATACGTTTTATATATATTTCTATGGTCAAACTTTAATTTAGAAGCATTAACTTGATTAAGTCACTTGCACATTCCCCATTTCATCACTCAAAAAGATGTATCTATTTTTTCTGTCGCTATTATAATAATTTAGAAGAATTAGGTTACTGGTTACACATTCATCATTACACGATGACCTGCACGTTGTCTATGTATGAATATCTGATGCCAATATGAAAGTAAGCAAGGCAATGAAAGATTGGAGTGGTGTTTTCAAGATACACGAGGTGTGCATCTTGAAAGATGCCTATGGTGTTGGAAGTTCATGAGGCACTGGAATCTCAGCCCTTGTTATAATTGGTTGGTTGTTGGACTTCTGTGTCCTGGCAACATCTCTAAGGTCATCAGGACGGCCCTTGATATAGTCCTAACCTAGCTTTCAAGTACAGTCACAGAGAGCCTATGGCAGGATAATGACACTCGCCCCTCTGCCTTCAGATCCAACTAGCCTCTGCCATATCTCGAAATGTATATGGACCTTAAAACCAATTAGTTAATTATTGGGGGGTTTGTGACCTAGCGGTCACTGGCTGCAGAACTGCAGCATTGATAAACGGCGCCATTAAAACGGCCCGTTTTTGGTGGGGTTGGTGGTGGTTGTGGGGTGGGGGTTGGTTCCCGGTCGAGTCAAACCAATGATTTACTAAATTGATACTTAGTCACTTCCTAGCTTGGCACTCGCCATTAATAGGATAGGGCAAGATTGGTTAGCTCAGTGTCAGGATAATGTGACTGAGTGGGATACTGTAAAGCCAATAGGTTATTCATCTTTATATTACCTGCATGTGTTTGTGACCAGTCAGTGCATACAAATAACCATGTGTTTAGAAATAGTATGCTCTATAATGGCTATAAACTATTATTCCATGCAATTTCAATTCTAATAGCAAAACCGTGTAGAGCTAGTGATTGACATGTCAGTGACCATAGCAACTGTCCACTCATTGTTTATAAACAGCCCCCACATGGCCATAAATCATATGATGAAAGTGGTCTCCGGCTAAAATCACGAAAATCAGGCCACCATCAGCAAATTTCCGCAATAACGCGGATCTTCTCCCATAGACTTAGCACTGTCAGGGATTCGCGGAAAAATACCGGAAGTCAGTTTTCAACTAACCTTGTTGTGACTGTATTATCGCCCATACAGGACTCGCTCTTGTTTGGGTTTGATGTTCTAGCAACATCTAAGGTCATTGGGATTCGAACTCCCCCAAGTGTTGTCATATACATATCATTTTTTTTAATGTTTAAAGTTAATCGGTAAATATAAATAATCGCGGAAATCCGCGAAACCGCGGAGATCTTTCATCCCTGTCAGTAAGTGTTGTGTTTGGTGGGCACGGGAGAGCAATAAACATCAACACTGAAGGCGGCACCACGTGACATGAAATAGTACAAACGACCCAAATAAGGGTCGAGGAGGGCCAGTCTTATTTGGCAACCGTCCAGATTTTCCGACCACTCGCACTGAGACTCCAGTAATCATTATTAGCAGGTTCGATGCTCTATTGCAAAACTAAAGGCTATATACAACTTTCAAGGTTTTAATCGGGATCTTTCAAAAGAAAGAAGAAAAAAAACAGAATGCTAGGGCGCTACAGCATGCCCGCAGTGGTGAAATTGGAAAATGTTTGTTGAAAAAATAAAGTCTCTATTTTATCACCTCTTTCTTCATTCCTTTTCTTAAATGCACATTACAATAACCTACGGAGAATATTGGAAAAAGAAATTTAAAAAAAATATTATTTTTAAAACTGACATCTTCCGAAATGTCTAGCCTGTGTTTGGTTATATTATTAAAGCATATTACTGTAACCTTTTGAGATTATTGGATTTAAAAAAAACCCAGTGTTTACCGGTACAAAAACATTATTTATTTTTAAAACTCACATCTTCCGAAATGTGGAGCCTGATCTTGGTTATATTATTACAGCTGCAGCGTACAATAAGCATAACATGTTCTGAACCAAAACAAACACCTATATTTAATCCGATGTAATCAACTTGGATATGGTGGAGCACTTAGTAAGCATTTATTGCTCATAGCAAAGAATAATTTAATAGAACCTGTACTTTCTGAAGTCTAGTGTTCAGCATTTCGACGTGCACACCAAAATTAATCTGACATGGTTTTCCTTCAAATATCTCCAAAGTCAGCAACTTATAATATAATAATAAAAGCTACTTCAAAGTAAAGTAAAACATATGATAACGATTAACCTTTAAATATATATATTTAGAAAAAAAATGGCAGAAACTCAAAACCATTGGACTGTACAACTTTAATAGTGGAACCCGAACTACAACCCCCAATATCTATTTCTGTTGCAGGCAAGTTAATTTAGATTTTTCACACACATAAAAATCACATTCAGAACAGTTTCGACTACGCCTTCGCTTGATTCGTGCCGACTGCTTCTAATATCTTGGTCTTCAAATACTGCACCATTTCCACTTCCGACTTAATCTCCTGGACATCTGTATAGGGAACCTGTAAAGATTTAACGACGCCTCTAGAGCACATTGATTTTTGTATCATCGGCTATTGGACATCAAACATATGGTCATTCTGACATATTTCTTTGGAGGAAACCCACTGCCGCCACATAGGCTACTCTTTCCGATAAGTAGCATGGGGTCTGTTATATGCACTTTCCCCGCAATTTCCATGCAATTATTTTCATGATCCCATTATATGGACCTGAACGATCGCGTTATAACGGGGGGCATACTCTAGACCTACTCTGAAATAATCATGGATATTTTTTCTTACCGGGATCACCTTGTATCCATGGTAACCGAGGTGCCGTATGGCCATGGAGTGGAGCCCTGATGGTTGTACGGATGGACCCACCGACATGTCAGAAAACTCGAGGACCTTGAAGGCCAGCCTACAGGTACACAAACATGGTCATGTGATCGCAAACAAATTTTCATTCAATGCTCCCAAAATATAGTATAGTTATACGAGTCTTACCTTGGTACAGATGATGGATAACTGTTGTTTTACCGAGGTATAAGCCTCGGATAGATGTGGGCTAGGGAGAGGTAAGCACGTCCGGTACCAGCAATCTTAACCTACTTATTGAGGATAAAAATGACTTTCAAACAATGGATACTATTACTTTACCGAAAAGGTACACCAACGGAATAGATGTGGCAGGGTGTGGCGGGAGGGCCCTAGCCCACATCTATCCGAGGCTTATACCTCGGTAAAACAACAGTTATCCATCATCTGTACCAAGGTAAGACTCGTATAACTATACTATTTTACCTCGGTAAACAGCCTCAGGCTAGCCTCAGGCTAGGGAGACCTTTACATAATTCATTTTTATCCTTAATATCATTCTTTCTTATTATTATAACATTCTAAATTTTTGTTCTCACCTATTCTTGTTAGTTGGCGAGAAGACGCTTTGCAACGCCGGTAGGCTTTTCTAGTCGTTTATTATAATGTTTTGCAAACGACTTAGCCGTCTTCCAGCCTGCATGCGCTAGTATTCTTTTCACAGAAATACCAAGCACCCGTGCCTTGGAGACCATGGCTCCTCTAGTTGAGTGGGAAGAGTATTTACTCGTATCCACTCCAGCCAATTTCAACACCGTAATTGTCCATCTGGCAAGTGTGTCTCGTGAAATCGCCTTATGTGGCTTTATAAAGCTCACTAATAGTTGTTGTGATGCACGTAAATCCTTTGTCTTGTATATATAAGCCCGTATGGCCGACACAACACATAATTTCCGATCATTCGGAAAACAGTCTAAGTGAACCGTTGATAAAGGGTCACCTAACGTGTTCGATTTAAGCAATTTTTCTAAATCAAACGTAGCTTGTTGCTTGTCTATTTCTAATCCAGTTAAGGATAAAGCAACAATCGTCTGTCCTCTGTGTCCGGTTACTAACAATAACAGGACCGCGACCTTAAAACCTAACTGTTTTATATCTAACCACGAGTTGTGAGGCCAAGCCTGAAACAACTTAAATACTATAGAAACATCCCAAAACCGACTATACTTTGGTTTTGGAGGATTCCTTTGATAAATTGAACGAAGTAAATAACAAAGAACATAATGT
>CM059199.1:63377114-63414433 GCA_030323885.1 Branchipolynoe longqiensis
TCGCATTACAACCAATTCTACTTCAATATTGATATACACTGGATGCTGGAACCAGGAGTTCAGCCTCATATTTTCAGTTGAATCACAGCAATGCAGTTTTTACTCGGATTTAGGCAGGGTTGTCATTCACCCCTACTCTAGCAAAGACCGTATAACACTAAGACGGCTCACTCCCTATCTCTCCCATGGTAATGTAAATTTTGCAGTGCCACCTTGTGGTGGGTTTGATCAGCCCAGCTGCTGGTTGGTGTTTCACATGTAAACACATACAATTATATTATACATGAGATAGGTAAGTATGAATACACATCAATCAGGGATGAAAGATCTCCGTGATTTCGCAGTTTTCTGGGATTTTTCCTGTAGCTATAAGTGTATACTAATAAGTTGCGCCCGTCCTGATATGACCTTAGATATTGCAAAGATGTAGAACTCCACCAACCAGCCAATACGTTGTTTCACGCTGCAGCACCATCAGCATATACTAATATGTGGTGCAAACGCTGCAGCACTACCAGCATATACTACTAATGCCTTCACGGCGCAGCACTACCAGCATATACGTGCTTCTAACGCTGCAGCACTATCAGCATATACTGATATGTGATGCAAACGCTGCAACACTAGCAGCGTATACTACTAATACATGCTTCAAACGGCGCAGCACTATCAGCGTATACCAATATGTATGAAACCCGACTTCTGGGAAGTTTCAGCGATTCCCTGACAATGCTAAGCCTATGGGAGAATATCAGCATATCCGCTTTTTTTCCCGGAGACCACTTTCATCCCTGATCAATATGAAATTGCTATGAACAAATACACATCATCATCAGCATCACCATCATCACACATCTTTCACATTCATATATACATTTATACATATAATATAGCACCTGTTTAACCAAGAGAACAACCAGCGCACCAAGTGGTGGGTTTGATAATTTTGATTACACAGTACAGGCTGAGTGAGCCGTCTTAATATTATAGGGTCTTTGACTCTAGTTAGGGCTTAATCTTTTATCTAACTGTTCAGCTGGCCGTGAAACCGGTAGGTGGCGTGTAGTGTAGTTCGGCGAACATCAGTAAGGTGGCATCGCGGTCAAGACCTTTCCCCTCAATGTTATAATTAAAGTTGCATAGTCCGATGGTTTTGAGTTTCTTTTCATTTTTATGAGATAAATATAGTAAGTTGATTATTATAATCTATCTTACTTTAGTTTGAAATGACTTTAATTTAAATGGCTAATTTCTTTTGAGATATTTGGAGTGTAAACATGTCAGATTACTTTTGGCAAGCACACCATAGTCTGACACCATAGTCTTCTGCAGTAATATGTTCTATTATTAAATTGACTCAGTATTCTCTATGGCAACACATGCTTAATAAGTGCGTGAGTATCTAAGTTAGATATGTAGAATCAAATCTAGATATTTGCTTTGGTTTTGAAAATTTGATGCCTCATCGTACTATGCAGCTTTAACAAAATATATAACTGGTCAGTCACCTTTTGGTATTCTGGCTATTTGTTCAAATACACTTCAATTTCTACTACTAAAAATGGATAAAGTTTTAAAGCTAATAACCAAGTGTTTTCTCCAATATGGAATTTGAGTCCCTTGACCCTCTGGAACACGTATATCAGCTATACATCAAGGTCATTTATAGTCCTAGGGCCTCGAACCCAATATCGGGCAATAACTGATTAATAATACACACACAGGGTCCGTCCAGGGCCTGGAAATTCTTGAAAAGTATTGAACTTCATTTTCCCCATTTAAAAGCCTTTATTCCCATTAAACTGTCCCCACTTATCTAAACTAGTCCAAAATCGTCATTCGCCATTGTTTTTTTTTTCCTGAAATACAAATGAAAATAGTCTTGAGCCGTGTTCACACGTACAATGTTAGGTCGACTTAGATAGGGCAAACTAGATGAGTCAAACTAACGGCGCGTTCACACATAAGTTTTGAAACTGTCGCGTTCAGACACACTTTAAACCGGCTCAGATCAACCAGCAGGCCTATGTAGTTTCATACATACATACACCTACACAAACATCCACACATACATCCACATATATACACACATACATACATCGACCGTGACGTACTAAGACCGCCTCAACTAAACCGCTTGCATTCACACATACACGTTAGGCCGACTCAGGCTAAGTCGCCTCATCTAATCCACCTCGTGAAGCGGTTTACTTGAGGTGAACTAGTTGAGTCGAATCAGCCTAATTCGCCTCAGCTGTGCGTTCACATGCACGTTTTGAGGCGACTTAGATGAGGCGAACTAGTTGATGCGAATTAAGGTCCGTGTGTGAATGGGGCTTTGGATTCCTACCAAAAGCCACCTTGAAAATAGTCTTGAATTCCATATCTTCACATGTCTACGGACCCTGTACACATTCATTCACTCACTCACCCAGTACGTCACCCACTCACTCACCCACCCACTCACTCTTCACAACCATTCCTTTACCTTTTGTAAGGTGAGAAGCTATTTCGAAAAGCGACTGATGGAAGTGTTCAAGGATAAGGTGCAGATAAATGGGATTTTCAAAGGAGGCAGGCGGCTGCCGGATACCTGCAACTTCTCCATCTTGGGCCCTGGTTTGACTGGGCCTCAGGTTCTAGCGAAGGTGAAATACATACAAGCAAGTGTTGGCTCTGCTTGCCATTCCGGAGCCAGGCAAAGGTACATATCTCAATATTTTCTTCTGTCACCGCCCCCCCCCCTAACCCCTCCCTTCTCTTTGATTGTTCCTTTTTCATATACTGGGCGCAGTGGCCTAATCGGTCGGGCGCCGGTCTCCCTGGTGGAAAGTCAGGAGTTTGGTTCCCGGTCAAGTCATATCAATGACTTTAAAATTGATACTTGTCGCTTCCTAGCCTGGCGCTCGTCATTAATAGGATAGGGCAAAGACTGGTTAGCTCAGTGTCAGGATAATCTGACTGAGTGGGATATTGGGTTATGGTGCCAGTGGCCTGATTTCCCAGTGGGGCAGCACTATGAAGTTGTCATGAGTGTGCACTGTCAGGAGTCGGTATCCATCCTGATATGACCTTATATGTTGCCAGGACGTTAAACTCCAACAACCAACCAATCCTTTTTCATATGGCAAATCTGTCGATTCGAAACCCAGGTGTACACCCTGACTACGTCATACCAATGACTTAAAAAATGTATTCTCGCCTGGCGCTTGGCATTGCTTGTGTAGTGGTCTGAACAGGAGTTGTTGAAATTTCCCCTGCATAATCGGCGAATGTAACTAATAAAACTCGCTGGTTTTGGCAGGTTTGTTTGTTGTTGTTTTACGTCCTAGCAACATCTAAGGTCATATCAGGACGGGGTTTTGACAGGTGACAACATGACCTAGTTATTGTACCAATGGCACTCCACTTGGCTTCAACTGGTGTGTGCACACACATTTATTTTGCATGCTTTTATGTCAGATAGATCTAAGCTTAACCACTTATATTAGTTTTAATTCTTATTCCGAACTAAAGCAGAGTATAATATTATTATAATAATTGATAACCTAATATATTTATCTAAATAAAAAAAAAGACAAAAACTCAAAACGCACTGGGTTTTGCAACTTAAGCATGTGTTTTATGACTGATTAATTGATGAGCTTTATAACATCGATTACAGGCATCACTATACGTTATGTTAAAACAAAAAAAAGTGATTTGACTGATATTTGTGTTTTATTTAGGGCTTCCCCCGTCCTGCTGGCCATCGGTGTTCCACTCGAAGTGGCTGAAAACGCAATGAGATTCAGTGTCGGCAGACGAACATCCGCTGCTGACATTGACATAGCCGTGGATGATTTAGAGTGTGTAGTCAAGGCACTAGGCACTGTCAGGACATAAGTAGATTCAATGTCACCATGTATCGATATCGGAAATAATATTAAATCATGTAACAAATTAGCTCTAATGATAATGACCCAGTTGTCTCCAAATTTAATGCTATTATATTTGTGCATGGCTTCAGTCATGGGTACACCCGATACCACCTTCAAGAAAAAGTGTGATTTTACAAGCACGAGTTCACTCAGAATTCTTCTGATGATATGCATGTAAAGACATGTGTGAGAAGCAAGTGAATGCGAATTTGGCAGTTAGAATGAAAAGCAAGGCCTTGTAATAGGCAAAATAGACCGGTGAAATGGCATCCATTTTGTTTCAAGTCTTCTGCTCATAATGGTGTCTGTCCCTTTTCCATATTTCTCTTTTAATGTCAGTTTTATGAAAATATAGAATGCTTGTATTAATCCACTCTTCAGTTCATGTTGCAATCAATGTTGATTGAAAAAGCAAAAGATTTGTGTTTTGTATAGAAGTTTCGGACACAATGTTATGAGCAAAAGATTTTGCCCATTGATAGTTTAATGGCTATTAAAATTATATTTTAAGAAAGTGTCTACTCTATGAAGTGAATTTTCAGTTGAAGAGATTCTAATGAACACAACCAATGTAATTAGAATACAATTGTCACAATTTTTTGCCTGGCGGTCTAAATTACTAGGATAGACATGGAGCAGTTGAATGAGGAAAGCCCTTGTCCACAGCTGAAATTTGCCCTTTCCCCCAGACAGGACAGCACATACCACAGCCTTTGATGAACCAGTTGTGGACCACTGGTGGGAACGGAGAATAGCCCAAACTGCAAATGTGTCCACTGAGCAGAATCGATAGGATGACTGACACTTTAACAGGTGGTATACTCTACCGCCTGAACTTGGCTGGCTTCCCATGCTAAACCATGTGCCGATTCAAACCAGTGACTTACAAATTTGATACTTGTCGCTACCTAGCCGGGCATTTGGCATTACTAGGATAGGGCAAGGACTGGTTTCTTCTATATCAGAATAATGTGACTGAGTGGGATAACAGATCATGGTGTTGGTGGTCCAGTGGGGCAGCACTATGAAGTCGCCATAAGTGCTCACTGTCATAAGTCGGTGCCCGTCCTGATATGACCTTAGATGTTGCTGGGATGTCAAAGAAACAAACAACAGTTGAAATTGTTCCTGATTAATCAACGAATGTCAAAACAAAACAAATAGGATTGCTTTTGCTGCTCACATAGTGTTAAGTCATTGTTGAGGCGAACCTATTCTGTACTTGGGTTGTTCTCAGAAACTGTGTACCACTTTCGCGACATGAAAACCCAAAGTGAAAACATTCCAAATAATAGAATCCATATTCATGTGAATGTGTATATGTTGTGCATATGTCAGGGTTGAAATTTTTGTTCTCACTTTTTTATTTTGATCTTATACAAATTGAGAAAGCTGTTAAAATTAAGTCTGTAACATCCATCCATCACATCATTTTAACACGCACAACAAATCCATACAAGATTTTACTGATTACAGTTAAGCCAAAAGAATTGTTTATTATGAAAAAAAACGTTTCGGCAGATGTATGATGTCGATATGCAAATTTTCATATTTTTATTTCAGCACAAAATCACATAAGGATATTTTGGATACATTTTGTGCAATAGGTTAAATACATGTAGGATTGCTAACATACTTAATACACAGAGTCAACAATAACTATTTGACTTAGTACCCCCGATTAAAAGAAAACAAAATCATTAACCATGTAATGCGGAAACCAAAAATGTGGTACACAGTTTCTCAGAATGACCCACTTACACAAATTTAAGTGAATCATAACCGAATCTGTTATGCTGCCAGAATGGGCAGCTCTAACTTGTTACTATTTAATATAATACCTTTTGGGGAAATAAATAATTGCTAAGTCTATTATGTTAATTTGATATGGTTAATACCCATGACTACTTAATTTGTGTATTTGATCTTTATAACATTATTTTACTGCATTAAGCTTGCCATAACCACAATAGTAACCTAGACTGTTAATTTTGTTCCGCTTCTTACCAATGGTCTTTGCTCGTGGTTTTCATGAGCACTTGACAATACAATAAGATTTTACCTCGGGGCCTAGCCGTCTAGCTACTGGTCGAGCAGGGGGAGGGACACACCTCGGGGGCAGAAATTAAACAGACCCTTGTGGACCAATGACAACTAGATTTGGGTCAACTTTGGACTTTGGGTGGTGGAGGAGGAGAGTAGATTTATTGGTAAGTACATTTTAAATATAATTGCTGGACCGGAAATGCTAATTCTAAACCATTTATGGTTTGATTAATTTAACTTTTTTTATGGCGGATTTCTAGCCTGTCTGTTTATCTACGAGTGCAAGCAGATTCCACTGGAACATGTATTAAATTTGTCTTAAAAAGGGTCATTAAAATGCTTTTGCTGCATGACAAATATGCATATATTGTTTCATTCAATTTATTCACCTAGCAAATCCGTAATGAAATATTCATATTCTCTACATATCAACTTATGTTTTGACCAGACGGGATGGCTGAATGAGTTGAGTGTCCGTCTCCCGTTAGGGTAGATCGTGGGATTCGAACCATGGTCGAGTCAAACCAATGACTTAAAAATTTATACTTGTCGCTTCCTAGCCAGGCGCCCTGCATTATTAGGATAGGGCAAGGACTGGTTGGCTCATCAGTGTTGGGATAATATGACTGAGTGGGATATCAGGTCACAGTGCTGGTGGTCTTGTGTCCCAGTGGGGCAACACTATAAAGTCCCCATGAGTGTGCACTGTCACAAGTCTACCCGTCCTGATACCCAGACAGCACACAGTCGTCGGCCCGTCGGTGGAAAACGCCGTCGGGCCGACGTTGTTTTGTCCAACCTCCCGCCGTCGGGGCGACGGCGGCAAACGCCGTCGGCCCGACGTTTGCCGCCGTCGCCCCGACGCCGTCGGGGTGACGGCGGCAAACGCGGTCGGGGCGACGGCGGCAAACGCGGTCGGGGCGACGGCGGCAAAAGCGGTCGGGGCGACGTTGTTTTGTCCAACCATCCACCGTCGACTCGACGGCGGCAAACGCCGTCGGGCCGACGTTGTTTTGTCCAACCATTCACCGTCGACTCGACGGCGGCTGCCGCCGTCGACCCGACGAGCCGAGAAGACACTGTCACTATAGTGTCAGTACGTACAGCCTACAGGTGCAAAAATATTAGTTTTATTCAAAATTAATAGAAATCGAGAACCCATACCCTATAAATTTAATATAGTCTGTACGTATTGACACTATAGTGACAGTGTCTTCTCGGAAAAAACCAAGATGGCGGTTCTTCGTCAAAATTCCGTACAGGGTAATTCAAATCGTATTAACACGAATAATTCTATTAATACTTCGTAATAAATTACAAAACTTTTACAAAATAATCTAAACATATTAATAAACAAACCTGTTAAATAATTCCTTAAAATTCCTGGTATTTCTGGAGTTATTGGGAGAAAAAGAACACTGATCAACGATCGCACGTGTTCCGCTGGCGACTCGAACTGTCGAAGTAAACAAACCGTATCGGATAATTCAAATCGTATTAACACGAATAATTCCATTAATACTTCGTAATAAATTACAAAACTTTTACAAAATAATCTAAACATATTAATAAACATACCTGTTAAATAATTCCTTAAAATTCCTGGTATTTCTGGAGTTATTGGTAGAAAAAGAACACTGATCAACGATCGCACGTGTTCCGCTGGCGACTCGAGCTGAAATCCAAATTTAAAGAACTGCGCATGCGCGGCGCACTACCGTCGGCTCGACGGTGGCTCGACGGTGGACCTGATGTGGAAAATGAATGCAAACCTGCGGCGGCCCACCACCGTCGAGCCGACCATGGCCCGACGGTGAATCAAAAGTGGAAAGGGATTGAACCCTAACGTCGGAACACCACCGGTGGCCCGACGGTGGCTCAAAAGTGGAAAAGGTTTAAAACCTAAGGTCGGGACACCACCGTCGGGGCGACGGTGGCTCGACGGTGGACCTGATGTGGAAAATGAATGCAAACCTGCGGCGGCCCACCACCGTCGAGCCGACCATGGCCCGACGGTGAATCAAAAGTGGAAAGGGATTGAACCCTAACGTCGGAACACCACCGGCGGCCCGACGGTGGCCCGACGGTGGCTCAAAAGTGGAAAAGGTTTAAAACCTAAGGTCGGGACACCACCGTCGGGGCGACGGTGGCCCGACGGTGTACCAGATGTGGAAAATGAATGCAAACCTGCGGCGGCCCACCACCGTCGGGCCAACGATGGCCCGACGGTGAATCAAAAGTGGAAAGGGATTGAACCCTAACGTCGGAACACCACCGGCGGCCCGACGGTGGCCCGACGGCTCAAAAGTGGAAATTTGGATTGAACCCTAACGTCGGAACACCGCCGTCGGGCCGACGAAGGCCCGACGGTGACTCAAAAGTGGAAAGGGATTGAACCCTAACGTCGGAAATCAACCGGCGGCCCGACGGCGGCCCGACGGTGGCTCAAAAGTGGAAAGGGATTGATTCCCAACGTCGGATATCCACCGGTGGCCCGACGGCGGCCCGACGGTGGAAAGTCGATCGCGATGGTGCGACCAATAGCCGACGTCGGCCCGACGGCTGTGTGCTATCTGGGTATGACCTTAGATGTTGCCAGGACGTAAAATTCCAACAACCAAAAAGTTATCGCAAATTTCGTTTGCTTTAACGCGGTGCCTTTTTAACGACTGTCCTGTATATTTATATCACATAATCGGGACTAGTTCCCCTTTCTTCCGTATGTATGTGAAAATAGCTTCTTAAACTTCCTTATTGATCAATCCGGTGTTGCGGTTTCCCAGGGACACCGGTTTGCCAGGGACACATTGCTTCTGCGCATGCGTCAAAATCGAACAGCATCATCACTAACCTTATAAATTTAATATAATGTTTTTGGTAAAGATGTTTTCTATATTTGTACCAAACGATTTGTTTCTAGGTGGTGTCGTTTTAAAGATATTTAACTTTTCCTGTATTTTCTGTATGAAGATTGCTCACGGCCATTGACAATGCTTTGAGTTGGACGGTACGCGCAGTAAAAAAGATTAGTTTTATTCAAAATTAATAGAAATCAAAAACCCTAACCTTATCAATCTAATATAATCTTAATGGTAAAGATGTTTTCTATATGTGTACGAAGCGATTTGTTTCTAGGTAGTCAGGGTTGAAAGATCTCCGCGATTCCGCTGATTTCCGGGATTTTTCAATCCCGCAGCACCATCAGCGTAGATCTATACTAATATGTGGTGCAGACAGACGCCGCAGCACTATCAGCGTATACCACTAATACATGCCCCCGTCCTGATATGACCGTAGATGTTGCTAGGACGTAAAACAACAACAAACAAACAAACAACTAATACATGCTTCAAACGGCGCAGCACTATCAGCGTATACCAATATATATGAAACCCAACTTCCGGAAATTTTCCGCGATTCCCTGACAGTGTTAAGCCTATGGGAGAATATCAGCATTTCCGCTTTTTTTCCCGGAGATCACTTTCATCCCTGGTAGTGTAATTTTAGAGATATTTGATTTTTTTCTGTATGAAGATTTGCTCACGGCCGTTGACAATGCATTTGAATGGATGTGTCCCTGGCAAACTGGTGTCCCTCGGAATCCGCAACACCGCCACTGTCGAGTGCATGTAGCATCTACCTTGGTTCCCAGCCACAGTCGCACTTGAGGTCACTGCTGAGAGATCTATGGTTGCACTTAGCGCCTTGTGAAACACTGGAGGTGCAGAAGCACTCGCCAGCACAGCTGTAATTACTGGCAAACCTTTTCCCCCACACAATCCTAAGAGATTTACAATTGTTCTAATTTAAGTCGCCATGGTGCGCACTGTAACAAGTCGGTACGTGTCCTGCTATGACCTTAGATGTTGCTAGGACGTAAAACAACAAACAAAGAACAGTTACTGGATCGGCGCAGTGTGCTTCCCTCCCGCATCTCGGGGCCATGAGCCTGAATCCTGGCCTGCTGGGACTCTTATTGAACACGCAGAACTTTCAGCGTAAAGGCAAATCAGTACCACAGTGCGGGCGTGTCTCGGAAGGTGGCTCCCCCAAGTGGCAAGGTGCGCCAAAAGGTCAAAGGTCGATCCCAGGGATTGAGTGGCGGTGTCAAGAGTTTCATTTCCCACCAGTTGAAATTCCCAAATGTCGCTTCTGCGCATGCGTGGATTCGAGTGACGAATGCAAACTGCAGAGTGTCAGAGTGTCATTTCCCACCAGTTGAAGTTCCCAAATGACAGATTGAGTTTGCCATACGCGCAGTGCAAAGCGTCAGTTTTATTCAAAATTAATAGAAATCCAGAACCCTAACCATATCAATTTAATATAATATTTTTGGTAAACATATTTTCTATGTGTTTTCCAATCAGTTTGTTTCTAGGTTGTGTGGTTTTAGAGATATTTCACTTTTTCTGTAAGAAGATTGCTTATGACCATTGACAATGCACTGAGTTTGCTGACTAGCCCGCGAAGGTAAACACTGCATTGATTTGTGCTGCAGCAATGCTATGTCTATGCAGAGCATTTATTTTAGCCAAATTAATTTAAAAGCTTTCACTGAGTCGATTAAAAATATATTAATGCGCGATTGAAGAGGAAGATCTGAAGTATTTAATTTAACTTAAGGGCAATTTTCTCTGAAAGTATTAAAAACAGAGATAATAGTGAAAGTTGGGATATTCTGAGCTCATAGCTTGGGTTGGGATTTGAAACTGGTTCATTTTTGACGCATGCGCAGACGACGCTGTTGGATTCTGACGCATGCGCAGAAGCGATATTTGGGAATTTCAACTGGTGGGAAATGAAACTCTGACAGCGGCCTTCTAGCGGGAGAAAATAGAACCACAAAATCGTATCGGTTCAATCGTTTATGAAGTTACTTTTACGAATTCAGCCAATAATGTCTTTATTCATAATTGTTGTCTGTGATTAATAACTTTAGAGAAAATCGATGGGGGGAATCCTTAACTCAAGTAACGGCATAACCTTCACGTTGAATAGTATTAAAAGTAATTGTTTCTACTTTAGGCTTTTAGGCATGGGTTTAAGTTACAATGTTCTCAACACAGATGAATAACTAACAACGGAATGTTCATATATATTATATATATATTGCATTATGTCATTATTAAATCACTTCCCATACCTGTGTCCCCCACTGGTAGCAGAAAACCAAATCAACCGTCCCACTCCTATAAGCACCAACGTCCCGCCAAGCACAAAGCACGCCAATGCACCTAGGACATGAGCACAATGAGTAATTCCCACAGCAACATCAGAATAGGGAATTGGAGCATCTCAATAGCAGCTGGTAACTTACACACTAAAAGGGGAAGTGTATTACGCTGTTCACCCACGAGGGCTAGTAAACTTGTACTACAAGTATGTCCAACCATGTCTTTTGGTTTGTTTACCACAAATCTTCAGACCAGATGGGATGGCCGAATGAGTTAGAGCGTCCGTCTCCCATGCTAGTAGATCGTGGGGTCGTGGGTTCGTGGGTTCGAACCCTGGTCGAGTCAAACCAATGACTTAAAAATTGATACTTGTCACTTCCTAGCCAGGCGCTCGGCAATATTAGAATAGGGCAAGGACTGGTTGGCTCAGTGTTAGGCTAATGTGACTGAGTGGGATACCAGGTCATGGTGCTGGCGGCCTGGTTTCCCAGTGGGACCTCACTATAAAGTCGATATGAGTGTGCACTGTCACAAGTCGGTACCCATCCTGATATGACCTTAGATGTTGCTAGGACGTAAAACAACAACAAACATCAGAGAAATTTTGCCATTCGCTGTGGAGTTGAAGCTCCACTCACACTACACAACAGCTTGCGACCACTTTGCGAATAAAAACCCGGCGAAGTTGCGATTAAAATAACCTATGAAGATGGTCGCCGACATCCGCGTAACCATTTTGGTCACAAGGAGGTTTTTTGGTGCAGCAGTTGCAATGTCTTTGCAGCAGCTGCAACGTCTTTGCAGCAGCTGCAACCTCTTTACAGCGAAAATGGTCGCAAGGAGGTCGGTGACCATTGAGGACCAAACCATACTACTTTGCCATCGATGCGACCAACCCTTTTTTGGGGGTCTGTAACCAGGAGCATAGCCACGTTCTACAGTTAGGGCCTGTGGGCACATAAAAGAAGCCCCACAATACATACCAAATACTTAAAATTATATTATACGTTTTTATTTTGTATTTGACATGAAAATACAAAGGAAGATATTAACCTTTTAAGCATAACCCTACAAGCTAACCACACTCTATCTAACAGAATAAACAAACCATTCTACTAACACTCCATCTCAAAATCCCATCTCCAACAACATGATAATTATGCAATTCACAACACAGTAGACACAAACCTATGAAGGGAAACTATGCACCTAACCACTCCGTAATGTAAAGGTCTAGTCAGTACACATGTATGTATCTAAGTATGTATGAATACAACATATAACTACTATTTTTATATGTGAATTGTCCAACTATACCATATGTAAGTCTTTGAATGATTAATATTGTTATTTCAGCTGATGTGAGCTAGCTACTGATGACAGTAGCAGACTATATATACATATATTGTAAATAACTGTATTGTCACATGGCTGGAAGACCAGTGCCATGGCGCTGACAAAAGACTTTATTCAATGAATAAACTATATTTACCACACACAAAAAAAAGATAGTTTTAAAGGAAGTACATAATTATTATTTTGTATCTAAAATCAAAACACAAGGAAAATACAGCATGTATCGAACAAGAGAACTAAATAGCTACATTTTTTTAAACCTTTCTTTTGAAGAATGTTCTCCGGGGAGGCTGTCGCTCTATTGCAGCCCCTCTAGCTATGCCACTGCCTGTCAGTAGTATATGTCGAGTGTAATTTGGGTGTGGGAAATCTCTGCCCTGGAGTGCATAGGCTACTTTTTGGATGGTTGTTGGAGTTTTACGTCCTGGCAACATCTGAGGTCATATCAGGACTGGTACCGACTTATAACAGTGTGTAACATATTCCGATTTACGGCATTGGGGGAGTATGCAAATGTTCTATTACTTATTGGGTATATGTGACCAGGCGCATGTATATGTAGGTGCTGGTGTAGATCAAAGATTCACCCAGTACTCGCAGTACATGGGTGAAGACCAGCCTTATATAAAAAGAGGTCGAAAAATCGGGCTAATGAAATGAGTCTTTGTGAGAGCCTAATTTCACAATCTAAGAAGCAACATTTATTCTTTGTATATGTCTTCATATTTCCCCGCTACCTTTGAGTTGAAAAAATATTATAAAACATCTGGTTTAATAAGATTTAAAAGTGAAATCGGCAGCGTTCTATGGCTGCCATCTTGTCTTTTTGCATTCTCTCCCATTTCACCAACTCTGTGCCGATATAAGTAACCATTTGACACTGGAGCCAGGCATTGTACTTCCTGTTCCATACTAAAGCTATTTTCGCCCGTATTTACACTACGTTGTCGTTCACCCGTGTACTGCGAGTACCGGGTGAATCCTTTATCTAGTGCTGGTGGTGCCTGAGTGGGATGTAAATAGACATAGTGGGGCTGGCAGGGCTGTGTGTAAGGGGCACTCAGAGCCTACCCCCTCCCCCCTCTGCTAGGTAGGATCACCACACTCAGGCTCAAGGCAGGTGGTGACCAAACTCCCGATCTCCTGCACGCGAGGCCCACGCTCTTCCGATTCGGCCACCGTGCCCGGTAGGCTACTTTTTAATGTCGGTGTTGTGGTTTCCCAGGGACACCAGTTTGCGAGGGACACATCACTTCTGCACATGCGTCAAAATCGAACAGCATCGTCACTAACCTTATAAATTTAATATAATGTTTTTGGTAAAGATGTTTTCTATATGTGTACCAAACGATTTGTTTCTAAATGGTGTAATTTGAAAGATATTTGACTTCTGTATTTTCTGTATGAACATTGCTCACAACCATTGACAATGCCTTGAATTTGACGGTACATGCAGTGCAAAACGTTAGTTTTATTCAAAATTTATAGAAATCAAGAACCCTAACCTATAAATTTAATATAGTCTTTATGGTAAAGATGTTTTCTATATGTGTACGAAGCGATTTGTTTCTAGATGGTGTAATTTTAGAGATATTTGACTTCTTCTGTATGAAGATTTGCTCACGGCCGTTAACAATGCATTTGAATGGAAGTGTCCCTGGCAAACTGGTGTCCCTCGGAATCCGCATCACTGGTTTAATTTGCAAAAGCATTATTAGTGCGGAACAGTCCAACCTGTCTGGTGTCTGAAAATAGGTTTGTTTACACCAAGTAATGACAACATGGGCAACTGAAATGACACCAGTATTAAGATTAATGGTGCCCTCCTATTGATTAGTACCGGACGCGGTGGCCAAATCGGTAGAGCGCAGGCCTCCCATGTGGAAGATTGTTAGTTTTGGTTCCCGGTCGAGTCAAACCAATGACTTATCAAATTGATACTTGTCGCTTCCTAGCATGGCGCTCGACATTAATAGGATAAGGCAAGGACTGGTTAGCTCAGTGACCAGGATAATGTGGCTGAGTGGGATATCGGGTCATGCTGCCAGCGGCCTGATTTCCCAGTGGGGAAGCACTATAAAGTCACCATGAGTGTGCACTGTCACAAGTCAGTACCTGTCCTGATATGACCTTAAATGTTGCCAGGATGTAAAACTCCAACAACAAACTTATTGTCTAGCTCCAGTACTGGGTTAACCCGCGGAAATGTAAATTCACAGCGCAAGGACATTATAAGATATTCAACTAATTGGCTGAAGTCGATATAAATACCTAGAGCTTTGCCTTAAAGACAAGAAGCACCGCAAAGGTGGAGCTGCAGCATCATTCTGCTACCACTGGTGTATATTCTTACTGAAAGGATCAGATAGCCTTTATTCTGTCACGTGGATGACAAAATTGTGGCATGTAGACTGTGAATGCATACACTTCCTCAAGGCCATGTACCTATGACGTAGCCATCCATCTGATTGGTCGCCCACAGGTCATGTGGTTCCCTTCTGTGTCCTCACGGAAGATCTCGCTCAATTGTGGTTTTTTTAAGTGACGTCATAACTTCCATTTTAGGGACGTATGCCAGCTACAATGAGAAATGGATGGATGAATCAGTGGAAGATATTTAGAAGTGGAAAAATATTATTGACAAAATGGTGTGTGTTTATTAAAACATCCCGTCACCCGTGTTAATTAAATATAACACATAGTTGTGAATACAACCGTTTACTGACCCCACACTTGGGCTGACATCATCTCAACCATTTTTTGGCACATGCGCAGATCATACAAACTCTGGTTGCGTAAACGAATGTACTCGAGGCGGAAAAAATGGCGGACTAATCCAAAACCTTGTTTTATTTTAATAACTGATATAGCGACAGCAAGATGTGATTTAAAGTATTTTATTATTGCATAATTTAGTTATATGTCTATTTCATTAATTTGGGTGGTCATACTTTTATAGATAAAAAAAGAAAACACAAAAACATGTAGCTTTGGTCAAGTGGGGCTTGTACTGGTAGCTATGTGTAGCAGTACAGGCTGACACTACAGGTACCAGCACAAATGTGACGTCATTGCTCCTGATTCCCCCAGCCAAGAAGTGAGGCATTGGGTTTGAATCATTTTGCACATGGCCCATATTTGTTTAGGTACACCAGAGTGTTCTATTTGAAATTCTGACGACCGGGATGATTCAAATAGTCCGTGATAACCAAGACGGTCTTGCAGGGTGTCACCATGCAGTGAAAATAGCCTCGCTTTCAAAAAGTCAGTGCTGAGAGATCTGCGGTTGCACTAAATGCCTTGTGAACCATTGGAGGTGCAGAGACACTCACCATATTACATCGACACACCTACACAAGCCCCACGTGCAGCACAAGTCCCCCCCCCCCCCAAAAAGTGCCACATTTTAATGAAAAGATCACCAGTTGTTCTGCGGGGGAGCACTCTGGAACCAACTACCAGCACATGTCAGGAACAGTGATTATTACAAAACTTTCAAGATAAACCTCCATGCACATTTGAATCAACAAACCTAGGCCAACGCAGGTCAATGCCACACTGTAAACTCAACCAATAGTGGCCAACTACACCAACAAACCCACCTACAACAGAATGAGCCTGGAAATGATTCTAGTTGGATCCTACTGAGGTACATGATTAATCAATATTAACATACTTAATAACTCGCATAATTAACGAGATACATAGGAGTTCATTTAAAAGTGCCACCTCGCGAGATAATGGGCGTGTTTTATTCATAGATTTACCATGAAGTTAATAGGTTGGGTTTCGCATGAGAATTTTATAAACACACGAGAAATTGAAAATGAACCCCACGCTGGTATGAGTGTAGGCTGACAACTGAAGATTTATTGTGAACTTTAAAGCTGCATAGTCTGATGAAATATCAAATTTTCAAAACCAAACCAATTATCTAGATTTGATTTTACATATCTAACTTAGATACTGATGCACTTATTAAGCATTTGTTTCTGTGAAGAAGGCAATACTGAGTCAATTTAACAGAACTTGGTACTGCCTAAGTCTATGGTGTCCGAGTTTTGGCAAGCTTGCCAAAACTAATTTTCCATGTCTGCACTCAAAATATCTCAAAAGTTTACCATTTAAAATAAAAGTAATTTTGAACTAATGTAAAGTAGATACTAGTGATCGATCTAATATATTTATCTCAGCAAAAATACAGAAATTCAAAACCATCGGACTATGCAACTTTAAACGGTGCTACTTTAGTGTATCGTCTACTAGGACTTCAACCATACCCCATAGATCTACCATCAAAAGTTGGTTAAATAGGGATCATAGAAGACCCCATCTGACCTGACTTGACCTGTCTATTTAGCTTTAAGGCCCTGTCACATTACGGCATATGGCGTTAGCGTATGCCGGCGTATGCGGTTTTTGACCCATACGCCATCATATGCTACGCACGATGTCCCAGCGACATCTGAAGCATATGCCTAACCTACCTCTAGCCTATGGCGGCGTATTCAAAGCGTATCCCGACCTATGCGCAGCGTACTGTGATGAGGTTTGACGGTTGTGATTGACAAGTTCAGCGTATGCGTAACCTATGTCGGCATATGCATAGCGTACGTCGAGCCTATGAGCAGCGTACGAGCCATACGCCGAAAATCTTTGAGCATGCTAAAATATTTTTTTGATGGATGCGCGTATGACGGCATATGCCGGCGTATGCATAGCGTATGACGGCGTATGGGTCGAAAATCCATACGCTAACGCCATACGCCGTACGCCGTAGTGTGACACCACTTTTACAGAACGTTGGGGGTACGCAAGAGACACCCGGCGGGTGTCAATCCAGCGTATGCCCAACCTATGCTGACATACCCCTAACCTATGCGTAACCTATGCCGGTGTATGCATAGCGTATGAGCAGCGTATGATCCATACGCTGCCATACGCAGAAAATTTTGAGCAAGGAAACAGGCTTGTTGGAGGATCGGCGTATGATGGCGTATGCGTAGCGTATGGCGACGTATATGACGTAATGCGCTTACGCCGCCGTACACTCCCGCAAAAAAACCTAATGTGACAGCCCCTTAACTGTTTAGGGTTAGGGCTAAAGTCCCGGTAGATCACCCGCTAAAGTACCACCCTTTAAACTATGCTAATGACGCAATTCTGTTTCCGCCTCACTGTAAAACACTCAGCTTGCAATCATGTGAAAATGTGTCCATTTAAAATGTCTAGATTCAAACCATCCGATAGTTCCATTAATCCAGATATTGGCACATTGCTATGGGTGAAATGGCATTTGACATCAATATCCATAAGTGGTGGGGGGGGGGGGGCGTGGTCTAGAAACATCTACAATGGACAATAATAATAACTTGTGGCCCAGGAACCTCATAGGGGGGCGGGGGGTAGCTCTGAGATAAATACACTTGCAAATCATTCAAGACAATAAACCACAAACTAATGACTAAAAATGTCCAGCATTGAAAAGAAGTTCTATTATAAACTTAATGTTATGGACATGGTAAATAAACGAATACACCAAACAAAACTTCACTTGTGAGTCAGTGAAAATGTGGCTATTTCAAATTGCATCGTTGTCTGTTCCTGACTACAGTGTGGTTAATTCCGGTAACGGTGCTTCCTGACCTACTTACCGCGGGACTTCCGGTTATGAATATTTTCCGTCCTATACTTCTGGATGTCACTGAATGATTTGTATCCAAATCGTGTAGAGACAACCCGATTACGCCAAACCATGACACCGGGCATGGTGGCCGAATCGGTAGAGCGCAGGCCTCGCGTGCGGGAGATCGGGAGTTCGATTCCTGGTCGAGTCAAACCAATGACTTATAAAATTAATACATGTCGCTTCCTAGCCTGGTGCTCGTGAATTAATAGGATAGGGCAAGGACTGGTTAGCTCAGTGTCAGGATAATGTGACTGAGTGGGATATCGGGTCATGGTGCTAGTGGCCTGGTTTCACAGTGGGACAGCACTATAAAGTCACCATGAGTGTGCACTGTCACAAGTCGGTACCCATCCTGATATGACCTTAGATGTTGCCAGGACGTTAAACTCCAACAACCAAACCAATCCTGACTGTACAGTCCAGCAGCTCACCGCCGTGTGCATGGTAGTCGATTGTGGGCGATCATACCTCGTACCTGGCACATGTAGTTAGTTATCAAAGTGTAACCTGACATGGGGAAATGGTGGCTTTAATTTTGTAGTCACTATCTATTGCACCCCAGACATGACAGTTTGCATTTTCTAAATTCATATTTTACCAGAACTGCTGAAGATCTGATGATCATGTTTACACTAGGATAGGGCAAGGATTGGTTGGCTCAGTGTCGGGATAATGTGATTGAGTGGGAAATCAGGTCATGGTGCCGGTGGCCTGGGTTCCCAGTGGGACAGCACTATTAAGTCACTGTGAGTGTGCCCGACCTGATATAACCTTTGATGTTGCCAGGATGTAAAACTCCAATAACCAACAAGCTACTCTATTCATATCCAAGAAAGATCGATCGTATTGCACTTAGGATTGGTTATTTTAGCTCGAACCCAACAGCTAGGGACTGGACTGTCCAGCACCATTAGACTGAGATTGAGTACCATTACTATAGTGCTTCTGTGACGTCACACAGGGAATGATGGAAGTACATAGATTAGAAGGTGCACTTAAAAGGTTTTTAATTTATTTTTAAGTATTGCGGTTTGCATTACTGTCAAAGTCTACAAGCCACGCTAACTTCAACTTAAATCAACGTTTTAAAAGAGATTATTTTAACTTATAAGCTTTCTCAGATATAAGCTTTCTCAAATGTAATACATATATATGGAGTATAATTAAAGTATTTATACAAATATTATTATTCCTTATTATATATATATACGGATTAGAACCCGCAACCCCCAAGCATGCTCTCAGGCAGTAGCTAACGCATTGGCCGCTGATTGGCTGCTGGGAGGAGGGGTTGCAGTCCCCCCCCCCCCCCACACACACACACTCACCCCACCCCCACACCAGCGGTCGTACGTGTATAAAGGCCATTTGCTCAGAAACTCCAGCTTTATATAAAATATCACGACTCACAATAAGCCATATTTCCTAACAAATGTCTCATGTTATCCAGGTTGCTGGTGCGGTTTGGTGAGTCAAGGTGAGGGGGTATTACACGAGCGTTTATTCTCCAATCACAGACATGCACTAACCCATTGACCTAGCCCTGACCCTCCATGTGCCAACTGGCTCCCTGACTGAATGATCCCAAATCACGTGACTCCCAGCCACGCTGCGCCACTATGTCACATGTCCTGCACAGGCAATGCCGGTTTCCATGACGACGTCCCGCGGTGCGAACATGATGGCAATCGTCGGTAGCTATTGCAACGTTAAAAAAATACAACATATTTAAACAAATTTAAAAATAAAATTAAAAATAAAATTTGGTGTTCTCTGTGGCAGAGTGGTTAGAGTGTCTGACTTTTTTCTAGGTCGGACTCCTAATCTGAAGGTCAGTGGTTCGATTCCCCATGCCCCACCTCTGCCACTTTGGATTTCCACCGCTGTGTATAACTTACAGCATGGCTCTATCAACTCAAACTTTAAAGTTCATTTATCTACTGGATTTAATCTACTAATCAATTCAAAAGTTGCGGATAAATATATAAAGGTATGTGAATAATATATTTTGCTTTTTAGGTTAAGAGTTTATGTTTTCATTTTATTCACCCACATTTTCTCAACTTTTTCTATAGGGTTGTTCTTCACCCCTACTCAGGCTACTGTAGTACAGGGTGCATCTTTTATCTACATCACCCACACCAACATCACCCATGAACACACACCGCAGCCAATCGACCAGCTATATATTACCTCAACACGAGGTAACGGATTTGCAGCTCACTGCTTTTAGACGGGGCTTTAAGGCCCTGTCACATTACGGCGTATGGCAGGAGCGTATTGAAAACCTACGTAGGTCCTGCACGTGCCAGCCTATGATGACATTTGGTGACCTTTCGGATGGTTTTGAGCGTATGTGGAACCTACGAGGAGCGTACGAGGAGCGTATGAGGAGCGTATGGGAGCGTATGGGAGCGTGCTGTGACATTTTTTGACAGTATGGGCCATACGCCCTCATAGGTCGCGTTTTTTTGAGCATGCACAAAAAAAATTGGACGGACGGATTTATGAAAGCGTATGGCGGCGTATGCCTCATACGCTTCACATACGCCGGCATCTGGCAGCATCTGGCGGCGTATGAGTAGCGTATGCGTAGCGTATGAGTAGCGTATACGGCGTATGCCGACGTATATGACGTAACGCGCTTACGCCGCCATACGCTCCCGCAAAAAACCCTAATGTGACAGCCCCTTTAAGTGCAAACCATCAGCTTAAACCAATCTACCATTGTGCCACCTTACGCAGCCATTAAGTCGAGACGACTTCCGGTTGCGTTATTCATGACCGAGAGGTGCGCTGCGTTTCCCAAGTGTTTCCGTCGTCATGACAACAGCTGGCGGGGCTCGGCGGGGAGGGAATCGAAAACACCGGGATATGCTGTAGTGCTTCACGGGTACTGCAGTCTATAGAATATGTCGGAAGTATTAGAAGAGAGCTTTGTTTGCGTGTTTGTTGGAGTTTTACATCCTGGCCACATCTAAGGTCATAACTAATGTAAAACAAGAAGCAGTCCTAGCCTTCTTCAGGGTGGCAGGACTATACCCCCCCTTCTATAGTTCAATAACACAATTTTCACCAACCAATTCAGGGAGAACGATATCTTCAATTTTTATCTAGAATTTTATCTGGCCTAAATTTGTTGTTGTTGTAATTGTGAGCTTTTAAGTGTAAAAAAAAAAAGTGTCTTTCAATACATAGTTGATTGTGTGCTTTTACATTCTGTGTAAAAGCAATGGTCTGATAATACGACAGAATAAGATTTGTTTTAACACTTCTCCCTGTGATTATGGCCTTTGCTGCCAAAACAGCGTTAAAATATCACTATTAACTTAACATAATCGAAAGTCATAACAGGATAGGTACAGACTTGTATCCGACTGATGCTGACTTTATAGCGCTGGGCCACTGGCACCATGACCCGATTTCCCATTCAGTCACACTATCCTGATACTGAGCTAACCATTCCTTGTCCTATCCTAGTAATGCTAGGTGGCAGGCTAAGTAGCAACACGTATCAATTTTGTAAGTCAATGGTTTGACTCGACAGGGAGTTGAACTCCCGACCTTCTACACAGGAAGTATGTGCTCCACCGATTTGGTCACCACGTCCAGTAGACAGTCTAGTGGGTTATTAAAGCTACATAGTCCGATTAAAGCTGCATAGTCCCGTGAAAGCGTCATATTTTTTTGCAAGATTTGATTCTACATCTCCAACGTACATGGAGCGTTTCATGGTAAATGTAAATGGGGCCAATGTATTTTCCAATATGTAATGATCAAAAACAATTATGGAAAGAGTAGAGGAGTTATTTTCTTTACAGAATTGGTATTCTTACACTGTGGATGGATAGATGTGAAAAGATTAAGGTCTAGTGTAGGATAGTAAAAAAAAAAGCCAACATGTTCATTCCAAAATTATGGTGTTTTAAAGGCATGAATTTGTTACATGGAGAATGTGGACTTTTCTACAGCCTACTAGACCTTTATTTTACATAGAATATTATCTGTTAGTCAATGACATAATATAAGGAGACTCTTAGTTGAAATAAATGTTCATTTTCCATGCATATATATATATTTCTTTATTATCTAATATTCCATGGTGATTAAACTGGTTCTGGACATAACTGTCATGTCCACTGCTTGGTAAATTAGGAAATATGTTATCCTGGGAATACCAGAGCTTCAGTGTTTTTTTTAACCAGTCGCTACTGTTGCATGTGTTGTATTTTCTAGTGCCATGGGTAGTAGACATTGTAGTATAGATTACTTTTGAACAGAGGATTTTACATTTACATAAAAAGTTTTAGTTGGTTTAGGATTTCCAATTCAGGAGATAATAATACCTTTAGTTTTAGATCAGTGTGATCAGATACTCTTTTATTCATTGTGTAGTTTTGTATGCAGTAGGATTTCAGTGTTAGCTGGGGTTGCGGTGGGAATATTCGACATTTGGTTGCCACATTTGGTGTTTATCTAACAACGTGGAGAGTAAAACCTAGTCCGTAGTGTTGAATTAAAGCTACATAGTCCGATGAAATATCAAATTTTCAAAACCAAACAAATTATCTAGATTTGATTTAGGATATCTAACTTAGATACTGATGCACTTATTAAGCATTTGTTTCTGCATAGAAGGCAATACTGAGTCAATTTAACAGAACCTGTTACTGCAGAAGTCTATGGTGTCAGAGTTTTGGGAAGCTTGCCAAAACTAATTTTCCATGTTTGCACTAAAAATATCTCAAATGCTTACGATTTAAAATAAAAGTAACTTTGAACTAATGTAAAGTAGATACTAGTGATCGATCTAATATATTTATCTCAGAAAAAATACAGAAATTCAAAACCATCGGACTATGCAACTTTAATTAGCTGCAACTTATCCGAAATCGTATACATGAAAACGCATTGATCGCTACATGGTGAAATTCGATATGACCACAGAACACCTCTGGGTATGAAGGCCGAATTGCTGACTGGCTTTCCTGGTAGATGGGTTTGAGCCCCGATCGAGTCAAACCGATGACTTTAAGAATGTATACTACAGCCTGATGATCAATTGCAATAGGATAGAGCAAGGACTGGTTTGCTCAGTTTCAGGATAATGTCACTGAGTGATATATCGGGTTATTGTGCCAGCAACCCAGTCTTCCAGTGAAGCAGCACTATAAAGTCGTCATGAGTGGGTACTGTGACAAGTCGGTATCTGTCCTGATATGAGCTAAGATGTTGGTAGAACAGAAAGCCCCAACAATATGAAATACCTGTTGATTTTTCCAATGACCGTCAGGCATAAATCCATACAAATTAAAACGTTAAATTGAAATACACAGCTCGGTGACTGACTATCAGAGAGGCTTTGAATATAAAGGGCCTGTCACACTATGACGTACAGCCTTAGCGTATGTGGACGTATGTGATTTTCGACCAACACGTCAATGTCCATCATCATACGTTAGGTATATGTTGGGCGTATGACTGGTAGGTTCCGGGTACGTCGTTATACATCGCCGTGCCTCGAGGCTCCGGAAAAGATGTGTGCATGCTCAAAATTTCCAACCTGTGTCGACGTGTGGCTCGTACGTTGAACATATGCTGCGTGTATGTTTGGGATACGTTAGGAGTACGTTAGAGATACGTTGGTATACGTTGCTGCATGTTAGCCGTACATTCAGCCGGTGGGAACGTGCAGTCTGTGTACAGTCCGCATACTGCCAATGGATGCATTACGTACTCCTAACGTACTTCGAACGTATGCCTGCCGAATTTCCAGCATATTTAACGTACATGCCATACTTCTAGCGATGGAGTAACATATGTAATGTTGGTCAGCATTCCGTGAGCGTATGCGAGCATTTTGCGAATGTTTTGCCAGGCACATGAATGCTCTCATACACTAGCAATAGGTCAGAGATACGTCCTGCATATGTTACGTACGTTGTGTGTAAGTTGTGTGTACGTTGTGTATATGCCCATTTTTATCCCCTGCCACTGAAAAGTTTGACGAATGCCGACGTACTGCCAAATTTTCTAACGTTGAGCACGCGCTGATGCCATACATCGTAGTGTGACAGGGCCTTAAACCAGACGGGATGGCCGAATGAGTTGAGCATCTGTCTCCCATTTTGGTAGGTCATAGGATTAGAACCCGTTGAACTCTTTGTTGAGTCAACCCAATGACTTAAAAATGCATACTCCTCACATACCTAGCCCAGCGTTTGACATTACTATGGTAGAGCAATGACCCCCCCCCCCCCCCCCCCCAACAGCCAATGTTAACTTTTTGTGCTGGGGTTCATTAAACAAACGAGAAGATACTAGGATAGAGCAAGGAGCAGTGCAATGAGGAAGACCAATTGTCCGGGATTGAAATTTCCCCTGCTTAATCGACTAATATACCCAATGAAAAAGCAAATAAAAAGTACTCTAATAAATACAGCCTGCTGGCTACTAAAAAAAAAAAAGTTGGTTATTGGAGTTTTGTGTCCTGGCAACATCTAAGGTCATATCAGGGCGGGTACCGACTTGTGACAGTGCACACTCATGATGACTTTATAGTGCTGCCCCACTGAGAGATCAGGCCACCATCACCAAGGCCTGATATCCCACTCAGTCAGATTATCCTGACACTGAGCCAACCAGTCCTTGCCCTATCCTAATAATACTGAGTGCCTGGCTAGGAAGTGACAAGTATCAATCTTTAAGTTTTTGGTTTGACTCGACCATATGGGCTCGGATCCCACGATCTACCAAAACGGGAGACGGACGCTCAACTCATTCGGCCATCCCGTCTGGTGTAAAATGTGACCAATTGTTATCGCATAAAAAGCAATCCGCACATGGCTTTTACATCTGTCTTTCCCTCCGCCTGTCTTTCTGAACATTGGGAGGATTGTGAGGAACATTGATATTTACTGACCTGCCCTTACTCGGAAGGTCTGGGTCTGATGGGCTCTTCATTGACTCAATTGGCAGTGTGTGTGTGTGTGGCGGGGGGATAAAGGGGTTGGCTTTTTTGGAACCCAGGGTTACCTATAGGCAGGCTAACATCCGACGCCAGCCCTGTTATTGACACATATATGAATATGGTCAGACTGAATGAAGCTAGCCCTGTTATTGACACACATGTGAATGTGGTCAGATACGGACAAGACAAAGTCCCCCCGCCTTATAACGAGATGAATGTGCTTGTTTGTATATTTGTTATACTAACTTGTGACAGTGTGCACTCACAGTGACTTCATAGTGCTGCCCCACTGGAAGACCAAGTTGCCATGTTTGGCACCGTGACCCTGATATCCCACTCAGTCACCACTATCCTAATCCTGAACCAACCTGTCCGTATCCTATCATATCTAATTGCCACTCTACATCAATCAATCAATAGTTCCATCCTCTAGTCGAGGGTTGGATGCAATGGTTCTCCACTTGTCCCGATGTTGTGCTGTTCTGATAGACTGTGAATAATTCAAGCCTGTCCACTGTGAAATATTTGTAAACCATGATGTTCTTGGTCTCCCTCTCCCTCTGCTGCCATTCACCTTCCCTTCCAACAATCCACTCTACATACCGACAAGTATAAATTGTGTAGGTCATTGACTCGGTCGGGGGTCGAACCCACCACCTCCATCCAGCCCGGGGAAACCTCGAGATGATCGCCAAGTCCCACGGGGGAGTCGGAAACGAGCTGCCCGCCCGCCCTCCCTCTCTCCCCGGTGTGGCCGTCTCAGCTGCCACAAGGCTGATTTGCCACCCGAGCCACTTTTTGGCGCATGCGCACATCCTGCAGACTCGGGTCGAATAACCGAATAAGCTTCTGCACGCTCGGGGTGGAAAAAATGGTGGCTTAATCTAAAACCTAATTATTTGTTTTAATAACAAATATAAGTACAGCAAAATAGGATTTAAAGTATTTTAGGATCGTATAAGCTGACAATCTGGGTTATTTAAAAAAAAGCATTAAAAAAACTCGTAGTGGTAGCTGTTATCCTACAGGTACCAGCACGTGTTTTTGTCGACTCCACTCGCGGTGTTCGATTTGAAAGGGTCGTGTTAATCGATTACGGCCTCAGTTTTGACGCATGCGCAGACGACGCTGTTGGATTCTGACGCATGCGCAGAAGCGACATTTGGCAAATCAGCCTTGTGGCAGCTGAGACGGCCACGCCGGCGCGTGTGTGTATGGTTGCCGACCTGCCCCTGCCGAGCCTCGGGCCGGGCCGTAAACAACAACAACAACAACAACAACAACACGGCGAGTGCGGCTGGTGCGTTGCAGACATGTGCATGTGCCTGATGGGATTAAAACCTCAGAGCACACACACACAGAGCATGCATGCATGCATGTATGTATGACGGGTTCAAACACACCATAACTAGGGCTAGGCTAGCAGTGTGGCCAAACACTAGCAGATCCCCAGTGATGCCTCATTGCCTGTATTATTAATTAGGAGCTGCAGTTGGACGCTCTGTTTGAGAATCATGGCGAGTTGACGTTTAAGGGAGTCAGAAAGCCGGTACCAGCAGCCATCCTCAAGCAAGGTCAGCTATCTTAGTATCTATGTAAAGCCAGTATAAGGTAAGTTGGTAAAACAAGGACTCAGGAGTTACTCATCCTTTCCAGCCACTCACTCTTTCCAGTCACTGGGGGTTGTTATCGTCTTAGCAACACTTTGCGCACGATCGCTGGTGTTGTGACAGTTTCGCACTCATGGCGGCGTTATTTATAGTGCTGCCCCACTGAGATATCGTGTCAGTGGCACTGATGCTATGATGTAATATGTGACTCAGTCACAGTATCCTGGCACTGGGCCACCCAGTATTTGTCATCTCGTAAAGCCGAAAGTCATGCAGGAAAAGGACACAGGCTGTGTGTATTGACAGCGGCTAGTCTAATGGTTATGATGCTTGCCCCAGAATGGCAAAAGTGTGTTCGATCCCTGCTTTAGGCACAATGTTCTTTTTGTTTCCATTCGCCCACAACATTGGGTCCATGACCAGAGGATGTTGTACAATATATGCGCTGCATGGTTGGGGAACCTGTCCTATGTCTGTATTTATATGTAAGTACATTGCCTTTATGTGCATAAGCGTAGGCATTGATCAACTTCTGGGCATAAACCATTTACAAGACTGCAGTCTTAAAATGTCCACATATTGGCTCATCATGAGCAGGGCCTTTATAGTTCAAATAGCTGTAGAGTCTGCACTGACCTCTCTCTCAGGCAAGGAGCCACACCGCCAGGTAGGCGTCGGTAGGGCAGTGGCATCAGGGCGCCTAGGTGGTGTAATGGTTAGTACACTGGCCCGGAATGCAAGAGATGTGGGTTCGATTCCCACTCTGGGTGCAATATTTCACATTTTCATCACCCCCCCCCTCCCACGACAGGGCCAAAGGGTGAATAGGCCTACCTTCGCCAGTGGCTGCTTGAGACTAGACTGCTTATGAAATAGCACACATATTTAAACGGGGGCTAAAATGGTGACATGACTCCAAATGTAGTTTAGTATGTGTGTGTAGCAAAAGTGCAATGGCACACTAGTGATCATTCAACCAGAACCGTCAAGTTACGAGCAGATTGATCTCTTACAGCACTCGTGCCATTCGAGAACAGGGTGCGCTTCATTCACTCAGTGGTTCTGCATGAATGAACGGGAAAGGTGGTATCACTGTCATTGGTTTACAATATGCCTTTACTGCATAAATAGACCATGGGATCGTGGGTTCGAACCCTGGTCGAGTCAAAACCAAAGACTTAACAATTTATATTTGCCGCTTCCTAGCCAGGCTCTCGGCATTATTAGGATCGGGCAATGACTGGTTGGCTCAGTGTCAGGATAATGTGACTGAGTGGATATTGCCAGGATGTCATCATCATCATCATCATCATCATGCTGTCAGTCGCGATGCGACAAAGACTGCTTTCATTACTTGACTGCCACTCTCCATTTAGCTCTCTGCTGTGAGAGTTGTGTCCATGAGTCGGACTTAATGTCTCTCAGCTTCAGGTTTCTCTTGATGGTATCCTTGAACCGGAGACGAGGGCACCCTCTGTTTCTGTAGCCAGAAGACAGTTGGGAATAGAGGATCTGCTTTGGTAGCATGTCTGATGACATCCTCATGAGGTGGCCAGTCCACCAGAGATTCTTTTTGATCAGAAGCTCTTCTATAGAGGGCAGCCCCGTCCGTTCGAGTATTTCCTTATTTGTCACTTTGTCCTTCCAGGTTAGCCTCATGATTGAATGCAGATGTCGCATCATGAAGGCATGCAGCTTTTTCACCTGTCGTCTGTACACTGTCCAGGCCTCGGCTCATATAGTAGGGTGGATAGCACGATTGCGCGGTAGATCTTACCTTTGACCCGAATGGACACATGGTGGTTGTTCCAGAGTCTCTGGCGTAGTCGGCCGAAAGATGCGCTAGCCTTGGCCATCCTCCTCTGTATTTCAGCATCAATGCGTCCATCACTTGATATAGTGCTTCCGAGGTAGGTGAATTCCGGAACAGAGTTCAGCTTGTTTCCGTCAACCATGATCTCCTCCTCTCGGGTTCTTGTAGAGTTGGGTTGGTACAGCACCTCCGTCTTCTTGATGTTAATCTTCAGGCCAAACTTCTTTGATGCATCGGAGAAAGCGTCCACTATTTTCTGGATCTCTTCAGCAGAGTGAGCAACCAGTGCACTGTCATCTGCGAATAGTAGCTAACATTTCATGAAAGCTGCCTGCAAAAGTGTTGAAGTGCTGCTGGTTTTTGCAAGTTACCAGCGGCACTCTCTCCTGGGGAGCAAATAGAGGTTTCACACCAGCAAGAACATGTCAAGACAGGCACAAAACTATTTGTCCCTGCAGTGGCTGGTCGGGAGATGTTGGAGTTCCATACATCAACCACCCTTAATGCTGCCACAGTGACATGGTTTTCTGTTTAGGGTTTGCTCCCTTAGCCTTTGGTTCTGTCAAGAACCTGTACCACAAGGCAGTGGTTTACAACTGTGCAAGGCAGGGGCGTCAAACTACCTGAGGTATTGCTATACCTACATGCCAGGACGTAAAGCCCCAACAACCAACCTATTTTATAACTGGGAGTTATTTAGGATCCAACCATGGTCTGGGGTCTCTGTGGTCAAGATGTGGCTATTACTATTAGTGTCATTCCCCAGTCCGCAGTGTGATGTCATCCCGATATCGTTTTGATGTCAGTTCCTGCATCGAGGCGATATTGGGGTGGGGGTCCAATAGCGGCTCGAAACTGTTTTGACAATTGGAAATAGGTTGCATCGGCATCAGGAGGATGTCGGTGTTCAATAGTAGGCGCTACTTTAGCATGTGGTCTACCGAGACTTTAGCCCTAACCATAAACAGTTTAGTTAAATAGGTCAAGTCAGGTCAGATGGGGTCTTCGATGATCCTTATTTAACTAACTGACCAGACGGGATGGCCGAATGAGTTAGAGCGTCCATCTCCCGTGTTGGTAGATCGTGGTGTCGTAGGCTCGAACCCTGGTCGAGTCAAACCAATGACTTAAAAATTGATACTTGTTGCTTCCTAGCCTGGCGCTCGGCATTATTAGGATAGGCAAGGACTGGTTGGCTCAGTGTCAGGATAATGTGACTGGGATATCGGGTCATGGTGCTGGTGACCTGGTCTTCCAGTGGGGCAGCACTATAAAGTCACGATGAGTGCACACTGTCACAAGTCGGTACCCGTCCTGATATGACCTTAGTGTTGCTAGGACGTAAAACAACAACAAACAAACAAAACATTTAACTAACTTTTTATGGTTAGGGGTAGCATTGAAGTCCCGGTAGACCGCGCGCTAAAATAGCACCAAAGACCCTATAATACTAAGACGGCTCACTCGCTATCTCTCCAATGGTAATGTAAATTTTGAAGTGCCACCTTGTGGTGGGTTTGATCAGCCAGCTGCTGGTTGGTGTTTCACATGTAAGCACATACAATTATATTATACATGAGATAGGTAAGTATGAATACACATCAATATGAAATTGCTATGAACAAATACCCAGCATCATCAGCATCATCATCATCATCAGCATCATCACACATCTTTCACATTCATATATACATTTATACATATAATATAGCACCTGTTTATCCAATAGAACAGCCAGCGCACCAAGTAGTGGGTTTGATCATTTTGATTACAGAGTACAGGCTGAGTGAGCCGTCTTAGTATTATAGGGTCTTTGGTAGCACCCACTGATTTGACCTTATGTTGCCAGGACGTAAAGCTCCCAACAAACATATAGGTAAATATGGTAACTCAGGCTACAGTGGCGCTCCTGGCGGTTATTGTTGAACAAGCTTTGAGTTTGACGGTACATGCAGTGCAAAACATTAGTTTTATTCAAAATTAATAGAAATGCAGAAGCCTAACCTTATCAATTTAATATAATCTTTTCATTGAATATGTTTTCTATATGTATTCCAGTCAGTTTGTTTCTATGTGGTGTGGTTTTAGAGATATTTCACTTTTTCTATACAAAGATTGCTCACGGCCATTGACAATTCATTGAGTTTGCCGGTACGCACAGGGAAAAACGTCAGTTTTATTCAAGATTAATATAAATGTAGAATACTAAGCATATAAATTTAATATAATCTGTTTATTAAACATTTGATCTGTTGGTCTGCCAAACAGTTTGTTTCTAAATTGTGCGGTTTTAGAGATATTTCACTTTTTCTGTACGAATATTGCTCATGGCCATTGACAATGCCTTGAGTTTGACAGCTGTGTCATATACTATTCAACAACCACCACTTGGAGCACCACAGTCGGCAGCTGTTACACGGTCTAGTATGAGAGTTGTCCCTCTCATCTATATACACGCTCTCTGCTTGAATCTTATGGCGCATATCGTAAAGACATTGGCAAAAGTGAATAGGGTCCAATAGTAATGTAGTATGAAGGTTTTATGTCTACACAGCATGCACTCTAGACTCTATAGGTTTAAATATTAATCAGTATTGATTGGAGTAAACCCTATCGATCTGCTTTATGTAGAGGAGGCTTACATTTAGATTTATTCCGCTTTGCGAGGTGTGCTATATTCATGTGAACAACTATCATGTTAAAGTACTATTAAGTACAGGGTTGGCTATAGCATATTAATGAAAATGGTCTGCCACTCGCCACCCTCCACCTCACCCCTCCAACACAGTGGAATAGTCCTTTCTTTTCCACAGCACTTGGTTAGCTATATTCCGAGTCTTGGGTGGTAAGGGGTTTAACTGAGCAAGTATGTTGTTGTCGTTCGGGACGTTGCAAATAAACAGGAACATCGTGCGTAGAGCGGGCCTCGAACCCACATTGCTGCCATTCCGCGATGAATGTCCCGACCATTAGATTATTTAGGCTCTTTGATCAACCAACCTATCCACGCTTACCTAAATATGTGGCATTTCATCTGAATGTTGGCAAGCACGTCGAAATTGTGACAGCATAGGCTTTAGTAGTAACAGGATCTATAGACTAACTACATCACGGTTCCAGCGGCGCGGTGCATTGTGGGATGGTTCAGAGCAAAACAACCCCCCCAAAAGCACATGGCACATGCTAATACACTGGGTGCAGCTATGAAATGTGCTAGTTTCAGCTCATCTCAGCTCTTGTTTGAAACATAGAATACTAACTAAAAATATATATAATAAATTAAGATATTAATCTTCCAGCATTGCATTTCCATCAATATAATCAGCACATCTTATGTTATGTGCATTTAGATTTAGAAAGATCTAGGCACTCACACTAATGTTAGAGCCATAGTCAGAGTACTTAATGCATTGTCAATGGCAGTGAGTAATCTCCATACAGAAAAAGTAAAATATTGATAAAACCACACCACCTAGGGGCTTGGAATACATATAGAAAACATGTTTAAGAAAAGGATTATATTCAATTTATATGGTTAGGGTTTTGGATTTCTATTAATTTTGAAGAAAAATGACATTTTTCAATGCGGGTATCGGCAACTCAATGGCCGTACGCCTTTGCTTTGCTCCCAAGGCCGTTTTCAGCGCATGCGCAGTCGGAACCGTGATGTAGTCTATTGAATTGGCTTAGTGACCCGCCCTTTCAATGCAGCAACAAATGCTGCATTGAAGGCACCGATAAGGCACCGATATCTTAAGTTGGATAATTACGATGAAATCTAGGCAACTGTTTAGGTTTGAAAATGTAATGCTTTCATTGGACTATGCAGCTTTAACAAAACTACTAATATTCACCGGGTGCGATGGCCGAATAGGTAGAGCGCAGGCCTCCCAAGTGGGAGATGGGGAGTTCAAGTCCTGGTCGAGTCAAAGCAATGATTTATCAAATTGATACTTGTCGCTTCGTAGCTTGACATTAATACGATAGGGCAAGGACTGGTTAGCTCAGTGTCAGGATAATGTGACTGACTGGGATATTGGGTCATGGTGCCGGCGGCATAATTTCCCAGTGGGGCAGCACTATAAAGTCATCATGAATGCACACTGTCACAAGTTGGTAACTGTCCTGATATTACCTTAGATGTTGCCAGGTCGTAAAACTCCAACAACCAACAACCTGAAATATCAACCGAACTGCACTTAGAATGGGACATTTCAGCTCCAACCCACGTAGGTACCATTAGATTAAACACCTAATTGTTATCCTCAGTAGTTCTGTGAAATCAGAGAATAAAGAGAAAGATCAAGTTACAAAGGTTTTTTTATAAGGCATACACAAAGGACTTTGCTATCAATTATACTGTTAGTAGGGATTGAACTACCCGTTCATATTCACGTGACCTAGTTCGATCGAAAACGAGGCTTGTGCAGCGTTCACTCATTAAGGCATTTACATACAACACAATGACATTATGTAATATGCATAAAGGACTTGATTAATGTATAATGATGGGTGGTGGCTTCAGGGGAGAGAATATTAGTTATTTAGGATTCTGCGATTTATTGCAGTCCTAGTCTTATTGCAGATGGGATGGCCGAATGAGTTGGAGTGTCCGTCTCCCGTGTTGGTAGACCATGGGATTGTGGGTTTGAACCCTGGTCGAGTCAAACCAATGACTTAAAAATTGTATGCTTGTCACTTCCTAACCAGGCGCTCGACATTATTAGGATAGGGCAAGGACTGGTTGGCTCAGTGTCAGGATAATGTGACTGAGTGGGATATCAGGTCATGGTGCTGATGGCCTCGTCTCCCAGTGGGGCAGCACTATAAAGTCGCCATAAGTGCGCACTGTCACAAGTCGGTACCCGTCCTGATATGACCTTAGATGTTGCTAGGACGTAAAACAACGACAAACAAACATCTTATTGCAGTGAACTACTTGTTTATACACCGGATGCGGTGGTTGAATGGGTAAAGCGCGGACCTCGCATGCGGGAGATTCGGAGTTTGATTCCTGGACGTGTCAAACCAATGACTTATAAAATTGATACTTGTCACTTCCTAGCCTGGTGCTCGGATTTAATAAGACCGGAAAAGGATTGGTTAGCTCAGTGTCAGTATAATGTGACTGAGTGGGATATCGGGTCATGGTGAGCACTGACAGCCTGATTTCCCAGTGGGGCAGCACTATAAAGTTGCCATGAGTGTGCACTGTCACAAATCGATACCCGTCCTGATATGACCTTTGATGTTGCCAGATGTAAAACTCCAACAACCAACCAACCAACTTGTTTATACCCCACCCCTTCTCTCCAATTAGTTTCTCATTACTCATATCTCAGTTCTATTTAAAGCTGCATAGTCCGATGGAAACATCAAATTTTCAAAACCAAAACAATTATCTAGATTTGATTCTACATATCTAACTTAGATGCTGGTGCACTTATTAATATCTGTCATCACATATAAGGGGATACAGAGTCAATTAATAGAACCTGTTACTGCAGAAGCCTATGTGTTTATCTCAGAAAATTAGATAAACTCAAAACCATCGGACTATGCAGCTTTAAAAGAGGAAGCCTATTGCACTGTTTAAGTATTCCCCGGCCTGCATTACTCTAATGCCTGGTACACACCTACCGTATACGATTCGCGCACTAAAACTCGCGACTCCACCCGACCCGCTTAAAACTGAAAACGAGCCGATTCATTTTTCAAATCGCGAATCGCAATCGTAATCGGCCCGTTTTAGCCCTAAAACTGAGTTTTTAGTCGCGAATCGCAATCGCTAGGTGTGCGCGGGGAGCTCAAACAGCGAATTGAGTTGATAATCAGGTTTAGATCGATACGACCAGGAGTAAACAAACGGCGACGAATCGGTGTGTATTCGCATAACAGTAAAGGCTCTGTCACACATCACCGGATTGGAGAAACGGACAGAAACTGGACACTGTCTGGTGAAATACGGCAATGAACGGTTTATATACGGTTGTCATCCGGCGTGTCCGTTATCTGTCCAGTGGTGTCCGGTGTGTACGGTGGGAAGTTTTGAACATGCACAAAACTTGTACCAGACACCGCTGGACTGACCTGTACGGTTGGTGTCCGGTTTAAGTCCGTTTTGTCCGTTTCATGTCTGGTACCCATCCGTTACGTCTCCGGTTTGCTTCCTGAATAGTCCGTTGACGGTGTTGGGGGAATTTGGTCCGTCGGTTTTTTTCATCCAAGAAGGGAGGGAAGGGAGGAGAGAAGGGAGAGAGGGAATGAAGTAGAAGGAGGGTAGGGGGTGAATGGAAGGGAGGAGGTGAAGGGAGGGTAGGGAGAAGGCAGAAGAGGGGAGAAGAGAGAGAAGAGAACTGGTAGAGGGGAGGGGGAGGGATAAGAGGGTAAAGGGGCAGGAGGGGAGAGGAAGGAGAGGAGTTGGAGAGAGAAGATGGAGGAGGGAGAGGAGGGAGGATAGAGGAGGGGGTGGATAGGGAGGGAAGGGGAGTAGGGCCGGTGACAGCCGCAAACCTTGACTGGGCCCAAAATAACTCCCAAAAGAATAGCTGGTTTCAAGATGTGCAAATTATGACTAGTCATATTTGATTATGATAATTGTAAGGAAGTAAAGTTGTGGTGGCCTTTCAGTTAGATACTATTTCAGTGGTCATTCACTCCCTGTGCTTTGGTTGGTGTCAGTGTAATAAGCAAACATCAAAGCGAGTATATATACAAACATAAGAACTGCCCCTCCTTCAGGTTGGAGCATGTCCGCAAGGATATGGTTATATAATAATATAACTCAGTTGTATATCTCCTTTGCGGCCTCCGTATATTAATTAACCCCGTTGATATATAGCAACACAAATGGATATATATATAGGTTAATAGCAGCCATGCAATACAGGTGGACTCCATTCAAAATAATATTCGCATAACGAGTTATACACTAGGTAACTAATCTTCTCTGCCCTCAAGCCGCCGCCCATTATACATTAAAGTTGCATAGTCTGGTAGTTTTAAAGTTTTTGTCGTTTTCTGAGATAAATACATTAGATTAATCATTATAGTCTACTTTACTTTAATTTGAAGTAACTTTTAATTTAGATGGCTAACTTTGGAGATATTTGATGCAAAAATATGCCAAATTAATTTAGGCAAGCACGCCAAAACTCCATAGGCTTCAGACATATATATAGATATTGTAGTAGTCTGCACCGACCTGTCAGGCAATAAGCCAGGTAGACCGGTAGGAGTGGGTAAGGTGATTGTATCAGGGAGCCGAGATAGACTAATGGTTAGGACGCTAGTCCCAGAATCACAGTAGTGTAGCTTCGAACCCCGCTGTGAGTGCAATGTTATCCCCAGAATGGCAAGAGGTGTTGGTTCGAATCCCGCTGTGAATGCAATGTTATCCCCGGAAGGGCAAGAGGTGTTGGTTCGAATCCCGTTGTGAGTGCAATGTTATCCCTGGAATGGCAAGAGGTGTTGGTTCAAATCCCGTTGTGAGTGCAATGTTATCCCTGGAAGGGCAAGAGGTGTTGGTTTGAATCCCGTTGTGAGTGCAATGTTATCCCTGGAATGGCAAGAGGTGTTGGTTCGAATCCCGCTGTAAGTGCAATGTTATCCCCGGAAGGGCAAGAGGTGTTGGTTCGAATCCCGCTGTGAGTGCAATGTTATCCCCGGAATGGCAAGAGGTGTTGGTTCGAATCCCGCTGTGGGTGCAATGTTATCCCTGGAAGGGCAAGAGGTGTTGGTTCGAATCCCGCTGTGAGTGCAATGTTATCCCTGGAAGGGCAAGAGGTGTTGGTTCGAATCCCGTTGTGAGTGCAATGTTATCCCTGGAATGGCAAGAGGTGTTGGTTCGAATCCCGCTGTAAGTGCAATGTTATCCCCGGAATGGCAAGAGGTGTTGGTTCGAATCCCGCTGTGGGTGCAATGTTATCCCTGGAAGGGCAAGAGGTGTTGGTTCGAATCCCGCTGTGAGTTCAATGTTATCCCCGGAAGGGCAAGAGGTGTTAGTTCGAATCCCGCTGTGAGTTCAATGTTATCCCCGGAAGGGCAAGAGGTTTAGGTTCGAATCCCGCTGTGAGTGCAATGTTATCCCCGGAAGGGCAAGAGGTGTTGGTTCGAATCCCGCTGTGGGTGCAATGTTATCCCTGGAAGGGCAAGAGGTGTTGGTTCGAATCCCGCTGTGAGTGCAATGTTATCCCCGGAAGGGCAAGAGGTGTTGGTTCGAATCCCGCTGTGAGTGCAATGTTATCCCCGGAAGGGCAAGAGGTGTTGCTTCGAATCCCGCTGTGAGTTCAATGTTATCCCCGGAAGGGCAAGAGGTTTAGGTTCGAATCCCGCTGTGAGTGCAATGTTATCCCCGGAAGGGCAAGAGGTGTTGGTTCGAATCCCGCTGTGAGTTCAATGTTATCCCCGGAAGGGCAAGAGGTGTTGGTTCGAATCCCGCTGTGAGTGCAATGTTATCCCCGGAAGGGCAAGAGGTTTAGGTTCGAATCCCGCTGTAAGTGCAATGTTCCCTTTGTTTGCATCACCCCCACGATAATGTTATTAGAGTACCTGAATTCCCGTCAAAGCGTGTCCATGTTTCTCAGATCGGCGCCGCCCAATGTAAAGCCCCCCAAAAATATATATTGGTGATCGTCCCCGCCCGTGATTGAAAAATCGCCTGCCCCTGAATTTTTTTCATTTTTATTTATTTTTCTGCTAAAAATCTGTTGGGCTAGCAACAATTCAACTTTTGTATCAAG
>CM059199.1:63414932-63444516 GCA_030323885.1 Branchipolynoe longqiensis
TCCCATAATTGTTATTTGCTTAACTGTTAAGAATGCAGCGAGCTAGTAGAAATTCAGGTGTCACAGTTTGAGCGCCCTTCTGTTGCTTCTGTGCGGATTTTCTGACGCCTTCAAACTGCAGCATGTCGCAGTTTGAGCACCCTGCCAGTGGTTGTAGACTTTTTTTGTCAAATAGATTTAAAAGCTTTCATTGGATCGATTAAAATTATCTTAATGCGCAATTGAAGAGGAAGATCTGAAGTATTTAATATAACCTAAGAGCAATTTACTCTGAAAGTATTAAAAACAGAGATAATAGTGAAAGCTGGGATATTCTGAGTGTCAGTGCCAATGTTAGCCTTACCAGATCATGGCCTCAAAAACTATTTTCGCAAAATAAATTAAAGAACTTCCAATTGGCTGATAAAAAAAAAAGCTGAATGTGAAATTGTAGAGAAAGATCGGACCTATTTAATAGAAACAAGAGAAATTTGGTTTCAAAGCACCAAAAATCACAAATTACTGTGATATTTAGGGTGGTTTTAATGTTGTCTCTATGACATCGAGAATGTGCGAAAAACACCGATCGCCGTAGTTTGAAACTGGGTAGAATTTGACGCATGCACAGACGATGCTGTTAAATTCTGCGCATGTGCAGAAGCAACAGAAGGGCGCTCAAACTGGCAGTGCACTCAAACTGCGACACCGGTACGCGCAGTGCAAAACGTCTATTTTATTCAAAATTAATAGAAATACAGAACCCTAACCTTATCAATTTAATATAATCTATTCGTTGGATATGTGTTCTATATGTGTACCAAGCGGTTTGTCTCTAGGTGGTGTGGTTTTTTAGATATTTCACTTCTTCTGTATGAAGATTGCTCATAGCCATTGAGTTTGCAGTGTGACAGTGTGCAGTTTAGGCCCACTCATTCAGTGGCAACACAAACGGCAGGAATTTGAACAAAAAAGTTGGAGGTCCCCTATTAGAGACACACCACACCAGTGAGGGCGTAATTGATTAATCAACTCGGGTCACCCGAGCCACTTTTTGGTGCATGAGCACATCTTACAGACTCGGGTTGAATAAACGAATACGCTCGGAGTGGACAAAATGGTGGCTTAATCTAAAACTTAATACTTTTTTTCAACAACCGATATAAGTACAGCAAAATAGGATTTAAAGTATTTTATGATTGTAGAAGCTGACAATCTGGGTCGTAGGCCCGACACAATATATTTATTCCAAATTAATAGAAAACCTTCTACAACCATTAGGTGTGGATAGGGTGATGATATCAGGGAGCCTAGGTGGTGTAATGGTTAGCATACTGGCCCCGGAATGCAAGAGATGTGGGTTGGATTCCCGCTCTTGGGGCAATATTTCCCATTTTACCCCCCCCCCCCATGCCACTGGTTTCCGTGACCTGGATCCTGTCCAAGTTATGCACTGTATGGTTGTTGAATTTACCCTGTGCATGCATATGTACGTGCATTGTCTATATGCATCTAATTGCCATCATTAAACGACAAATTAATCTATTTATCAATAAACCCCAACAATAAATCAATAAAACCATGATCAGTCAATAATAAAACCACAACCAATTAATCAATCAATAAAACCACAATATATAAACCACAATCGATCACTAATAAAGTCCTATTAATAAAACAGTTAATAAAACCCAATTAACCAAAAAATTAATCAATCTATTAACCACAACAAATAAATACACAATCAAACAGTATATCACCAAAAACAAACAATTAATAAATCAATAAAACTCCAATAAATAAACCACAATCAATCACTAATAAAGCCCAATCAATAAATCAATCCCAAATTAACCGATAGATTAATCAATCTATTAATAAATCCATAAACCGAAACAAATAATCCACAACAAAACAGTAAACCACAAAAATAATCAAGCAATTAATCAATCAATAAACCCTTTAAAAAAAGAAAGAAATAAAACCACAATCAATCAATAATAAAACCCAAATTAATTAATCTGTCAATTAATCAATCCATAAACCGAATAAATTAACCAATCAAAATAAAACCATAATCAATCAATAAGAAAGATAATTAATCGATCAATTCCACAATAAATAAAACTACAATCAATAATACAAACTAAATCAATTAATCGGTCAATTAATACATCCATAAAGCCCCAATAAATAAAACCCCAATCGTTCAACAAGAAAACCCCAATCAATCAATAACAAAGCGACAATCAATCAATTAATCAATACCACGATAATTAAAATCACAACCATCCAACAATAGTCTGGAATGAGTGGATTACACCTGAATAAATGCCATATTTTCCCACCTCAGCCTCCTTCTCTTCTGTGCATGTGAGCAATGAAAACCACAATCAATCAATCAAATCAATCAAGAGATTCATGAATCACCCCTACCATCTGCTGGTCCCACGCGCTCATCCCGCCGTCCCCTCCTCCTCCTGCTCCTCCATCCCCGCCTCCTCCCTGTCCACCAGCGGCGGAGTCTGCGCCGAACGCGCTGCGATGTGCCGTAACCGTGGCGACGATGAAACCGTTCAGCGTGCACAGCGCGAAGAAGGGCACAAGCGAGTTGACAGCCCTCCATTTTTAACGACTGGTTATCTGTCGTAGTGTTCTAGTGAACAATTTTTTTGGTTATGAGTATTTGTAGTGACCACACACACAAATTTTAAAACAGGTGTAGAACTCCACAAACAGCACAAAATTGAAGTCCCTCAAATTCTGAGTTGAACCCACCTTTTTAAAAAATTTTTTAGCTCTATAGCATTGCTAATAAAATAGCCATGATGGTTCTCCCTTCACTCCCCTGTCCTAATTCCTGGACACTCTACTATTGAGGAACTTGGTGAAACCACATGCAAATATAGTCCACAAAAAATGTAAACGTTTTTGGTTATGAGTATAAATCAATAGATATTACAAATCTCACACACACACACATCAACAGTGGGTATGAGTATTTGTGTGCTGGTGAGTGATAATAGGGGAATCTATCAGTTCACTCAACTCAACAGTGGCTTTGAGTCATTTAGACATTATAAATCACACACACAACACACATCAACAGTAAAGCAAAGTATATAGGTGATGATATGCTATGGTACTTAGCTGTGGGTGCTGGTATGTTTGTTGTTTTATATCAGGATACAAATCCTGGCAATCCGTAGCATTGTTTTCGCCGTTTCCCGCTGTATCTAACGGTCGACACGGTTGTTTTGTTTTAGTTTTTGGTATATTCCTCCTCATAGGTCTATCCTGTAGTATCCTGGGATATTTTTACAGTATCCTGGGATGTTTATGAGGAACAAGACGTACAATAACTCGTTCCAGTATCAAATGGTTACTTATATCGGCACAGAGTTGTTGAAGTTGGAGAGAATGCAAAAAGACAAAATGGAGACCATTGAATGCCCTCGATTTCACCATTAAAGTCCATTAAACTACATGTTTTATTATATTTTTCAACCGAAAAGTAGTGTGTAAATATCAAGATGTACATAAAGAATATACTTTGCTTCTCAAATGAAGAATTTATGTGATCATTTCATTTATCCAGCATGTCGAAATCTTAGGCCAGCTTTTATATAGGGTTGTTTTTCACTCGGACTCAGGGTACTGAAGTTTGGGGTGGATCTTTTAAGACCCTGTCACACATCACCGGATTGAGCAACGGACAGAAATGTCTAGTCCGGGTGTCATAAGTATCAAAATGTATTAAAATGTGTCAAAATGTTGCGATATCGGGTCAAAGGCCGCTGGATGAATGGACATGAAACGGACAGAAACGAACATAAAAAGGATATGAAACGGACATGAACGGATAGCCAATGGATGAAACAAACTCAAACTGGACAAGAACCGTAGACATCAATCCGGGGGCATCCATTCCAAGTTTTGTGCATGTTCAAAACTTGTACGGTCACAAACCGGACTATCAACAGACATTGTTCGTTTTCGTTCCGTTTCCTCCAATCCGGTGATGTGTGACAAGGGCTTTATCTAGTTGGTTGGTTGGAGAAGCGAGGGTTGATGAGATGGGTTTTATTGTTTGTTTGTTAATGTTAGGGTCGGTTGGAGAATTGAGGGTCGACAAAATATGTTTGTTTTGTTTGTTTGGGTTGATTGGAGAAGCGACCGTCAATGAGACTTTCCGGTAAACATTACAAATGTCAACTTGCTGACTGAATATCAACTTTCAAATGAATATTACAAATATCGACTTGCTGTGTGAATATCACCTGTGTGAACTTGCTGGATGAATATTAACTTTTCGGGGAATATTACAAACATCGACTTGCTGTTTGAATATCACCTGTGTCAACTTTCCGGTGAATATTATATACATCGACATGCTGTGTGAATATCACATTTCCAGTAAATATTACAAGCATCCACTTGATGGCTGAATATCACCTGTGTCAACTTGCTGATTGAATATCAACATTCTGGTGAACATTACAAACATCGACTTGCTGATTGAATATCAACTTTCCAGTGAATATTACAACCATCAACTTGCTGGATGAATATCAATTTTCCAGAGAACATTACAAACATCGACTTCCTGGGTGAATACAACTTTATGGTGAATATTACATACATCGACTTGCTCAGTGAATATCAACTTTCCAGTGAATATTAAAACATCGACTCGCTGGATGAATATCAACTTAATGGTGAACATTACAAACATTGACTTTCTGGGTGAATATCAACTTGACACAAAACAACCTAAAACGATTCTTTAGCGGGAGATCACGATTTTACCTCGGTACTAAGCCTCTGGCTACTCGTTGTCGAGGGATAAGGAAGCAACATCCAGGTTCAGCAATTAGCATATTCCGCTCATAACTGGAGGAACGTTACGAGCAGCTCAGCAGTTTTTACACGGATTACTACCCTTTCTACTGTAAGTACCGGAACATAAACTGGCATAATTGTTTATGAATGATTATAGCACACGCTTTTTGGCTTTTTAATACAAAGCTTACTTGCATAAGTAATAAATTCAAGTGTTGTGTTTATCCGGTGCCGTAGATTGTGGCATCCATTTTGTTTTTGCCGCCCGTTGCCGAACGGAGAGACACGTTGACAGGAGTCATTTCGTCGCTTAGATAGAGTTATTGCCGCCCGTTGCCCAACGGAGAGACATGTTGGCTGGAGCCATTTCGTCGCTATGTTAGTTTTTTCTGAGGCGTACCTCCGAGTATCATAATATTTTCTCCAACCTGTAGGCGTTGAAGCCACGGGTGGGAGAAGTGTATGGTACAGAGAGCGTGGACGGGAGCTACACTGGTCCCGACCCCTCGTTAGGTCTCGGTTCGCTCTGCGACCGTTACACTTTCGATATACCTTAGCTTACACACGCCTGGGTTTAAAACTGGTGTAAATACAGTTTTATTACCCCATATGGACCCTCATGCCCCATAGTTACTGTTCCACTGGTTCAGTTATTCCTTGAGTTGTGTTAAACACCTCTTTGGTTGTTTTTCAGATGACTCAAGATGGCCGCGAAGCGGGGTGACAAGGGTGCTCCACATACCCTAAGTGAGGGGGACGCGGCCTCTGGACGCCAGTCCGCTGCGTCATGTGATCGGTCGCCTGAGGCAGGGCCCTCCCAAGTCGATGGGAATGAGCAGATGGTCCGACTCATACACGAGCAGCTGCAACATCTGCTCCCAATGCCGCCGTCTAAGACGTCAACAAAGGCAGATGCCTCCCCTTCGGAACAATCCGATTGGGAGGATCTGTCCGACCAACAGACCACGGACTCGGAGGTGACCTTGGGGAGGAAACGGAAACACCCCAAAAAGTACTCATCAGGAGGAGACGAGTACTATAAAGCCAGGAATAATATCCGGAAAGTGAAAAGGACCAAGAAAAAGTCCAAATCGAAGAAGAAATCGAAATCGTCTTCTTCGGACTCCTCTGGTGACTCGACAACTACCGATTCAGAATCGGATGACCCACATGCCGGTACCTTTGCCGACATTACCGTCAAGGTCGCAAAGAAGATCAGGACAGTGAGAAAGCGTAGGATCAACACTTGCTCACTGATGCGGAAGAATGTCAAAGGACATTTCGACACATTTAAGCCCACAGAAACTCTAACCAAACTCGCGGAGCAATATACAGGGATCAAAGGGATCCCAGAAGCAACCATCAAGGAGATGGATGAGGACGTAACAATGAGCGAAGACAGGAAGAAATTTGAAACCTGTCTCCACACCGTCCACAAGGGGGTACTAGTGGCACTCGCGGCAATCATGCCGGTGCCCAACAGAATGATGACCGGAAATAAGTTCACTACGGTCACAAAGGATATGAACTCGGCAATCGCGGCGTTAACAGCCACGAGTAACTTCCTTTCTTACCGGCATTTCGAAAACGTTTTCAAATCAGTCACCACCGACACCGGGAAACAAGTTGCCCGGTCAAAGAAAGTGGTCGACAATGACGGTAAAGAATATACCCTCTTCTTGGCACCTAAACCGGTCAAAGGTAAACCGCTGGACCACACAAAAATGTTTGGAGGCCAGCTTCAGTACCTGTTCAAACAGGTCGAAACACAGGCCAAAAAATCCAAACACCTAGACGGCGAGAAGGATTCCAATGTGGCTAAGTTCAAGAAATCCAGATCGGATTTTCGAGGCCGGCGAACCAGCCAATCGACCAGCCGATTCGGGAACCGGGATTACGGCTACCAACCGAGGGGATGCGGCCAGAGGAACCAGTACGGCTGGAACGACGGCAACCGACTCTTCAGGAGGGACAACTCCTCCCAGAAGCAGTTCCTCAAACCGGCGAACAAGTAAAGGTCGACACACAACCCAGTGTAAGCCCTTTCAGTGCAGGGAACGTTGGTAACCATCTTATTGAGTGGCAACAACTAACACAAGATCAGAAAATTCTAGATATTGTTAAAGGAGTTCTCATTCCCTTCATAGAAACTCCAATACAGGATAAAGTACCCTTTCCTTACCGACTAGCTTTAGACGAACAACTAGCGTTAGATCGAGAAATACTAAAATTTGAAACTAAAGGTATTATTACCACAGTTCAACATACAAAAGGAGAATATATTTCTAATATTTTTTCTAGACCTAAACCTAATGGTGACATAAGGATGATTTTGGACTTAACTATCCTAAATAATTTAGTCGAACATAAACATTTTAAAATGTTCTCATTGGAAACAGCCCACGACCTGGTCATGCCAGGCGCTTGGCTCGCAAGTGTAGACTACTATACGATACCCATCTACGAGACACACAGAACATTTCTGAGGTTTATTTGGCGAAACCAATTATATCAGTTTACTTGTTTACCAAACGGGCTGGCCTGTGCCCCACGGTTATTTACAATGTTACTAAAACCAGTGTTTGCTGAAATGGCTAAGAAAGGCCATGTCATGTTCCCATATATTGACGATTCGTTCATTGTAGCACGCACAGAACACGATTGTCAATTAGCCATAACAGACTTGTGTAACTTGTTGACCCAATTAGGTTTCTATATTCATGACACTAAATCAGTCCTAAAACCCACCACTTTACTAAAATTCTTAGGGTTTTTCATAAATACACAACAAATGACGATTTCTTTGACTTCAGACAAAATTGAAAAATTCACCACTACAACCACTCAGTTGTTACAAATCACAAGACCAAAAATTAGACAAGTAGCAGTACTGATAGGTCTAATGGTAGCTTACGAGTGCTATATGGCAAAGCACATATCAAATCTTTGGAAATAGACAAAAATATTGCCTTAACCAAAGCCAAAGGGAATTTTGAACGTCTCATGACAATATCCAAATCGGGTCATGAAAACATTCAATGGTGGCTAAAACACTTAACTAATTCCGACAACCCCATCCGCATGGATGAGCCTAACACAACAGTCACTACTGATGCATCATTAGAAGGTTGGGGCGCCCACAGGGATAATGAGGCCACTGGGGGGGCCACTGGCTAGACGGCGAAATTGATGACCACATTAATGTGCTAGAATTAAGAGCCATTTATCTCGGCTTATCGAGTTTAGTAAAGACACAAACACTTAGTATACAGGTTCTAACTGATAACACTACGGCAATGGCCTATATCCGCAACATGGGAGGCACAAAATCCTCCGCATGCAACACTGTCGCCAAACTCATTTGGGATTGGGCAGAACAACACAATCTGTGGATCACATTAGCACATATCCCAGGCACTCAGAACACATTAGCCGACAACAAAAGTCACCATTTCCATGATCATTTAGAATGGTCTCTCAGTCCCGACATTTTTAAACTAATTTGTCAAAAATGGGGAATTCCAGATATAGACCTTTTTGCCTCATGTAGGAACAACAAACTTGATAAATATGTATCTTGGCATCCAGAACCACACGCTTGGCGAGTGGATGCTTTTTCTTTCGTCTGGAATAAAGCCTTTTACTATATCTTTCCCCCATTCAGCCTAATCAGCAGAATAGCCAGGAAAATCAGGCTGGAACAAACCCACGCAGTGTTAGTAGTGCCAGACTGGAACACTCAGCCGTGGAGACCAGTAGTAGAGTGGCAAGCCAAAGACTGTATAAAATTCCCAAGAGGTCCAATAAACCTACATCAGGGAAAGGTGACCACCCAAGGGGACGTGTCCACAACACCAATGTTGGCTTTCCTTTTCTGAGGACTTACCTACAGAAATATGGACTCGACAAAATCACTCTAGATAGGTTGATTTCCCATGCATGGAGGCCAGGAACTGTTAAATTATATTCTAGTTACCTAAAGAAGTGGGGCCTGTATTGTTTATTGTACAAAGTAAAACCAATGGAACCATCCATCGCACAGGTAGGCCGATTCCTACGCACGATGGAGGATGATGGACTCGGTTACGGCGCCATCAATACGGCTCGCTGCATGCTCTCTGTCATTCTACCCAGAATAGAAGGACAGACAGTTGGCAAACACGAGGTCATACACTGGATTATGCGCTCTATATACGAAAGAAACCCCCCAAAACCGAAATATAGCCGGTTTTGGGATGTTTCTACGGTGTTTAAGCTTTTTCAGGCTTGGCCAGAAAATAAGCTTCTCTCTATCCAACATTTAGGCTATAAGGTAGCAGTGTTATTACTCTTAGTAACCGAACATAGAGGACAGACAATTGTGGCCCTCTCATTACAGGGTCTCGACATTGACCGAAAGGAGGCCACGTTTGATTTAGACAAACTATTAAAATCAAACAGGACGGGAGATCCACTCTCCTCGATCCATCTCGATAGTTTTCCACAAGATAGTAAACTTTGTGTAGTTGCTGCCATTAGGGCCTATATATCCAAGACTAAGGGAATACATAATTCCAAACAGCTTTTAGTGAGCTTTATTAAGCCACATAAAGCCATCTCACAAGACACGCTCGCCAGATGGACCATGATCATACTCAAGTTAGCCGGCATAGACACTCAACGCTATGCTTCACACTCGAGAAGAGGGGCTATGGTCTCCAAGGCAAGGAAGTTGGGAATCTCAGTACGGACAATCCTGACTCACGCCGGCTGGAAGACAGCCAAGTCGTTTGCTAAACATTATAACAAACGGCTAGAAAAACCAAGCGGGGTGGCAACCCGCCTACTCACCAACTAACAAGATCGGGTGAGATGTACAAACTTTTAATATTACTACTGATACATTAACATGTTCATCAGATGATTGAGGATAAAAATGAGACTACGTAAAGGTCTCCCTCGACCACGAGTAGCCAGAGGCTTAGTACCGAGGTAAAATAGTATAGTTATACGAATCTTACCTGGGTACAGATGATGGATAACTCTTGTTTTCCCGAGGTACAAGCCTCGGATAGTCGTGGGCTAGGGCCCACCCGCCACACCCTACCACAACTATTACGTTCGCTTGTGGCAAACGAAAATATCAGATTTCCATCATTTAGCTCATTTTTATCCTGAATAATTAGGTGAAGATTGCTGAACCCGGATGTTGCTTACTTCTCCCTAGCCCACGACTATCCGAGGCTTGTACCTCGGGAAAACAAGAGTTATCCATCATCTGTACCCAGGTAAGATTTGTATAACTATACTAATTAAAAGTGGAAATCAGGAGATTGGGATTATTTTGCTATATTTTATGGAGATCTCCCACTGAAACGGGAGACTGCATAACAAACAAAACAGTGTTACATTAAATCAAGTTGTTTGTTGTTTTACATCCTGGCAACATCTAAGGTCATATTAGGACGGGTACTGACTTATACCTTCATAGTGCTGTCCCACTGAGAAACCCGGTTGCCATCGTCATGACATTTGCATTATCCTGATACTGTGTTAACTAGTCCTTGCCCTATCCTATTAAAGCCGAGCACCAGGCTAGGTAGTGACAAGTATCAATTTTATAAGTCATTGGTTTGACTCAGCTGTGTTTTGAACGCCTGACCTTCCACACGGGAAGCCTGCGCTCGGCCGATTTGGCCACTGCATCCGGTCCATCAAATCAAGTTTCTATCCGGTTATTCGGGATGGTTCCAGAAACGGTCGTTCTGGTCAATAGCGGTAGGGGTCGCCACCAGCAAGTGCTGAAGTTGACGCTGAATAGGTTCAGGGCCGACTGAATAACTGTGCTAAAGGGCCTTTCACACTACGACGTATCGTGTCAACGTGCGCCAATGTATGTGACTTTCGACCAACACGTCGGCGTACGTTACGTGTACGTTGGGCATATGTCGTATACATTCTGGATACGTCGGTATACGTCGACGCACACCGAGGCTCCGAAAAAATTGTGTGCATGCTCAAAATTGTGAACGTGCCGACATGTGTCTCGTATATTGAATGTACGCTGCCTGTACATTCAGGATACGTCAGCGTCCGTTAGGGATAAGTTGCTGCACGTTAGCAGTATGTTCAGCTGGTGGGAACGTGCAGTCTGCATTGTCCGCGTACAGCCAACGGATGCATTACAAACTCCTAATGTACTTCGAACGTATGCCTGCCTTATCTCCCACGTATTTACTGTATACGCCATACTTCTAGTGATCAAGTAATGTATATAACGTTGGTCAGCATTCTATGCGCGTATGCGAGCGTTTTGCAAGTCACATGAACGCTCTCATACGCTAGCAACACATCAGAGATACATTCTGCATATGTTGTTCCATACTTTGTGTATACTCCCATTTTTATCCCCCGCCGCTGAAAAGTTTGACGAATGGTGACGTACTGGCAAATTTTCTAACCTTGAGCACGCGCTGACGTCATAGTGTGACAGGGCCTTAAATCACTGTTTTTATCATCAGTTAGTTGGAGTTTTACGTCCTGGCAATATGTAAGGCGACATAAGGACAGGCACCAATTTGTGGCAGTGCACACTCATGGCGACTTCATAGTGCTGTCCCACTGGCATAGGTGTCAACCCCCAAGAATGAAAACAGTAGTCCAAGATTGTGAAAACCATATATTTCTCCATGAAACCATAAATTCAACTTAACTCCTAATCCTTACAGTAATTTGCGATATCAACAATTATGTATGCGTACCAAATTCTGTATTTGCATTGTAAATGCATTGTTGCGAAGAAAAAAACAAAAACTTTTATTGGTACCAAAACACTATTAGCAATACAAGCATTCAGTTATATATCTGCAAAAAATAAACAAAGTTACATTCAGATTATGTCAGTGTGTAAAATATTCCGATAATCAGCAGAGGGGGAAATGGAAATCTTCTATTATTATTCTGTGTGGCCAGCCAAGATATATATATGTATGTTGGCCCATACTTGAGGGCAGGTAATTATAGACATAGGGATGATTGGCAGGTCTGGGTGAGTGCACTCAGGGTCTGGCTCTCTGCTGAGGTAGGGGTCAATGCACACAGGGGTCAAGGTTGGTGGTGGCCACATGTCAACCTGGGCCACGTTCAGGGTCTGTCTTGGAGGTGCCTCGGAGATGGCCCTGACGTCACGCTAGTCTGAACAGCATTTAGCTGTCGGCCGCCTGCAATGGAAAAGCTGTGCTGTGATTGGCTGAAACCACTGAATATGGCGGCCACTTTCGAGGCACTTTTCATCTCCTGTCTGAAATGGGAGGCGTCTCCGAGACGCACCCTGAACGTAAATAAGCCAAAAAGCATCGCTGAGATGTCTCCGAGACAGATCATGAACACGGCCCAGCTCTGGTGGTGGGCAGACCACTGGTGGTCATGGCAACCAGAAATTCTGAATCCATATTGGAGGAACTGGGAATGCTGCATCCCTATTGGTTGAATTGATCAACCAAGAATCCATGTACTATATATAATAAACCAGAGGGCTGGACTCTCATCCTTTCTCTGTCTGTATTGTTTTCCTCATAGCCTACATACACAGCCACAGATCCGAGCATTGGTTTCTACAAGTGGTAAGAAATAAACAATCCATAATAATTATTATTCACAATTAAATATTCTATTTGAGACTTCAAATATGCTGAAAACTGCATGGTTTGCTCACCTTCGGCCGTAGTTGTAATTTTACATGTAAAACCGTAGTCTTTACGGTCAAAACATAGTACTTGTCAGGTATGCACTGGGAGACCTGGGCCGCGTTCAGGGTCCGTCTCGGAGGCGCCGCGGAGACGTCTCGGCGATGCTTTTTGGCTTATTTGCGTTCAGGGTCCTTCTCGGCGACGCCTCCCTTTTCATAGTAGAGACAAAAAGCATCTCGAAAATGGCCGCCGTATCCAGTCGTTTCAGCCAATCACAGCGCAGCTTGTCCATTGCAAATGGCTGCCGCCTATGGGGGCGGCAATTTTCTAGGCGACCAACTGCTGTTGTCGTTCAGACTAGCCTGACGTCATGGGCGCCTCCGAGACGGAGCCTGAACGTGGCCCAGGATGCCAGCACCATAACCTGATATCCCACTCAGTCACATTATCTTGACACTGAACCAACCAGTCCTTACTCTATCCTAATAATGCCAAGTGCCAGGCTAGGAAGCGACAGATATAAATGTGTAAGTCATTGGTTGAGACAACTCATTTGGCCATCCCATCTGGTTTAGTTTTGATGAGGTTCGGACATTTAATCCCAGCCAGGGCCTGTATGTAGGAGTCGGTGGTAGCGGCTTTTGGTGTTACAGCCTATTACCGGTTAGCTATCACCGACGTCGGGAACTGTGTCAAGTGGTATGCAGGAGCGCGTAACACTTTCATTATAGCTAAACGTGAATTTATTTATAGATTTGGGAAATCCCTCTGCATCTGTAGCATTATATTAGGCTTATATATATTAAATGCTATCATATTTAACAGAATTAGATACGCAATAAGTGAAATTTTATGAAATTAACCCTAAATTCGGAGCAATATTAATGCTGCCGCCGCAACGGCAGCGATATTAACATTTTCGAACCGACGAATGCAAGCAACCGCCACCGCCAGTATGGAAAGTGACGTCGATGCAGCGGCGATTTGTTTACTTTACGTTTGTCGATTCGAAAATATAAATATTAATATCGCTGCCGTTGCGGCAGCAGCGTTAATATTGCTTCGAATTTAGGGTTAATTTAATCAAATTTCACTTATTGCGTATGTAATTCTGTTAAATATGATAGCATTGAATAGATTTGGGCCTAATGAACTCGCTATACCTCCTATCTTACAGGGGTAGCATAACACCTGTTAAGCTTTTGGTGTTAGGCCTATCACCGCCTCGTGCATACCATTTTTCGCCGCTACCCGGGAAATTCCCGCCAAACACCGTTTTGCCACGCTAACACTGACTCCTGCATACGGCCCCAGATATGGTTAAAAATGCATTTCTCAACACAATGGGCCCTACCTTCTTCGGTTGCCTTTTGAGCGGAAGATAACATAATAATATTAATACAGTGAAACATCGGTTTTCGAACATGATTCGTTCCTAAATGTTAGCAAACCCATTTATTTGTAAACTGAAACCAACTTTTTATATAAAAAAAACAATGCAAAATGGATTATTCCGTTCCTGACCCCCAAATGGAAGCTTGAATAAAATGAATAAACAATAATTATAAATAAAATAGACAATTTAATTTCACCTTACATGTACAGAGGAGACTTGATAGCATTAAGTGGAAGGTGGATATGAAGGATATCCCACTCAGTCACATTATCCTGACACTGAGCCAACCAGTCCTAATAATGCTGAGCGCCTGGCTAGGAAGTGGCAAGTATACATTTTTATGTCATTGGTTTGAACCCCACGATCTACCAAAACGGGGGACGGACGCTCAACTCAATCGGCCATCCCGTCTGATTGGAGAGGAAGGAAGAGGGGAGGGATGTTACTGTTTGTTCCCCTCCAAAAGAATATCAGGTAACTGAAACTCTGGACTTGAAAAAAAAAAATTCTTTTTTCTGTTACTCAACTCAGTAACGGTTGTTTGTAAACCGAGAATGCATTCAGAAACTGATGCATTTTTGTTAGAAAAATATGTTTGTGAACCGATTTGTTGGAAAACCGAGGTTTCACTGTATACATTTTCTGCGGGATGAGTAAAGTCGTAGTCATCAGTGTGGCGGGGCCTAGGTAATTTTCTAAGAACAAAGGCTGCGAGGTCATCTGATGTAGTCTGTGTGCACTCACAACCATCATTCAAGACCCAACCCCTAACAATTCTTCAAATGACCTCATACCTCGATCTCACAAAGTCACAGCATAAATTGAATATCCCTACTAACACTAGGGCATAGGGTAGATATATACCAAAATGTCGCACAAAAAAACCCTAACATAATTAAGGCTAGTCACTGACAGCTAAGATGACAAGGCAACTACCAAATTGAGCCTTGCTGCTCAGCAATGAAAACAAGCCGTGATGCGACTTATTTGTTATGGACAGGGTAAATATACCATCACACAAAAAATATATAAAAAATAGCAGAACCTTGACCTAATCCCATAATCAATTAAAAGTCATTGCTATCAGGCACAAAGAAGGTGACACAGCATGAGTGGGAATAACAGCACTTTATTTTTGCTTCAGCTGCAGGTTGTTCCGTGATACAGGTTTGTTCTCTTGGCATAAATATGAGGTCATATAATGGGATGTTAGACGACTGAATGACTAACAATAATACAATGAGGAAATACATTGACAAATAATAAGTACTGGAGGGGTTGTTGGGGGTGGGCGCATTCTTTATGGTTCTTTGAGCCCCAGCAATGACCACAAATAAGCACCGCCAATATTCAAACCGTTTAATAAACACATATAAATGATCGCAGTGTAGCTAACAGGAGTACCAATATTTGGAATAGACTGCCAGCTGCAACACAAAATGCAGAAAACATATAATTTTTTAAGAAACTACTAACAAATAATGTAACCTAGAAATACAGATGATGTTTAAATGGATTAACACAAAGTATAGTGAAAGCTGGTTTTTGGACATCTACAAACAGTTACAAGCCATGAACAAGAAGCAAGAAAACCTAAATTATTACTAAAACTACATTCAAAAGATTTGAATGAAATTGGACGAGTGGTGAAAACAAATATTAACACACTTATCCGCCATGGGCAGGTTAAATAAATTCATCACAAAAAAAACCCAAAAACCTGTATTTGTGAGAATCATGTCCAGAATAAAGTCAGATTGGGAAAAACACAATTTTGACAGAACAATAGTTCTATGCAGTATAAGCTTTAACGTAGTGATTAAGTGCTTGTAAATAGTAGAACTCTGAGAATATCTTAAACAAGGTTTCGAGCACTGATTTGTGACAGCGCGCACTCATGGCAACTTTATAGTGCTCTCCCACTGGAAGACAAGGCCGCTAGAACCATGATCTGATATCCCACACAGTCACATTATCCTGATACTGTGCTAACCAATCCTTTTCTTATCCTACTAATGCTAAGTGCCAGGCTATGTAGTGACAAGTATAAATTTGATACGGCATTGGCTTGACTCGGCTGGGATTCGAACTCCCTACCTTTCACATGGGAAGCCTATGCTCTACCAATTCGGCCAACGCATGCAGTCCTTTGCGGAGTCAATTACATCAGTTAGAGCGTGAAGGGATTTTCAATATGAGAATGATTTGTGAACGTTATTGTGAACCAGGATGTTTATGCCTGCTTTATTGACTATGAGAAGGCCTTCGACCGAGTCAATCATGAACTGTTAATCAAATGTTTACAAGATATTGGTGTCAATGGCAAAGACATTAAACTAATTGTGAACTTATATTGGACACAACGTGCATTTATAAAAATGGAGCAGGGCCTATCGGATGAAGTTATGATTAAACGAGGAGTTTGACAGGGGTGTGTATTGTCACCATGTCTATTTAACCTGTACACAGAGATGATTTTCAGACACATTGAAGATTGCAAGGGAGTGACAATAGGTGGCATGAACGTCAACAATCTTAGATATGCCGATGACAGTGTAATACTAGCAGACAGTGAGAAAAACCTACAAGATATAGTGAATAGAATCAATAAAGCTGGAATACTATTCAACATGAAGATGAATGCCAGGAAGACCAAAACAATGGTTATAAGTAAAAAGACAGATAAACCAAATGTCAATATAACCATAGATGGCACAAACATAGAACAAGTATCCGAATTCATATATCTCGGACAAAAGATTACAAATGATGGGAGATGTGAGGAAGAAATTAAAAGAAGGATAACAATAGCCCGAACAACATTCTCCAAAATGTATAGAGTGTTAACATCAAGTAAGATATTAATACAAACAAGGAAGCGTATTCTTCAGTGTTATGTGTGGTCTACTCTAATGTATGGGGCAGAGACATGGACAATCTCTAAGAAAATGTACAAACGTTTAGCAGCATTTGAGATGTGGACTTATCGAAGGATGATGAAAATATCATGGACAAAGAAGATCACCAACAAAGAAGTTCTCAGAAAAATTAAAAATAAGAAAAGCTTGTTTGCCACTATACAGACAAAGAAACTTATTTATTTTGGCCACATCATTCGTCAGAGTTCAATATACCGTACATTGTTGGAAGGGAAGGTGAATGGCAGCAGAGGGAGAGGGAGACCAAGAACATCATGGTTTACAAATATTTCACAGTGGACAGGCTTGAATTATTCACAGTCTATCAGAACAGCACAACATCGGGACAAGTGGAGAACCATTGCATCCAACCCTCGACTAGAGGACGGAACTATTGATTGATTGATTGAGAGCAATTTCTGCAGCAAATGAATCCGAAGAAGGATCAATTCTCCCCACCCCCCCACCTTTTAACAAATTTGGATCCTTTGCTAAATCAATTACTTTGGTTAGAGCAATCCGAAGAAGGATCAATTACCGCTTGTCTTTGAATGTGGATCCTTCGCTGAGTCAATTACTTCAGTTAGAGCAACATCTGCAACAAATGAATCGGAAGTAGGATCAATCCCCAGTCTTTAAAGTTGGATCCTTTGCTGAGCCACTTACTTCGGTTAGAGCAATATCTGCAACAAAAGAATCTGAAGAATGATCAATCCTCATAGTCTTTAAATTTGGATCCTTCGCTGAGTCAATTACTTTGGCTAAAGCAATTTCTGAAACAGGTGAATTTGAAGAAGGATCAAGCTCCACTCTCTTTAAATCTTCAACACTCCCTGAGTAAGTTCCTTCAAAAGTACCACCTTCTGCATTACATAAACCAAAAGAAGGATCAGTTCCTTGTGTTTTCTTTTGGTTTCTCCATGGACTGTCTTTGTCATTCTTAACAGGGTGACTTTCTTCAAGTGAAGCAACCTCATCACCTCATACCTCTGAGGATCCATTTCTCTTGAACTTCTTTGCACTCTTCCTTTGAGTTTTCTTATCTGGGTCATTTTCTGCATCAGATGAAGAATCATCTTCCCGAGTTCTTGCATCAGATGAAGCATCATCTGCTTCAGTTTCTGCATTAGATGAACACTCTGCATAACTTTTTTTCCAAGTCTGCTTGCGTTGACTCCGTTTGGGCTTGTCATTTTTCATGCAGCTGTTAGTTAGCTCTCTTTCGGATAACATGGCATCGGAATCGGAACCAGAAGAAGGGTCAATCATCACTTCTTTCTTCCTTCTTTTAATTACTGATCTGTCAAATTTCAGCTCTGTTAATTGCCTTTCAGAATCCACACTCTCATGCTCTGAATCTGATAGCGCTCTCTTCTTTACGCTCTTCTTGCACGCTTTCCCTGGTCGTTTGCCCTTCCTCTCTCCTTTCTTGACACCTGTTCTTGTACATATGTTCCTCTGGATATGCTTCTGGAGATATTGCTTCCGTGTGAAGCCATGGTCACAATGCTCACATTTAAACGGGCGATCCTTTTCCTTCTTGTGACTCTGCAAATGGCATTGTAGATAGTCGGAGCGTGTAAATGCCTTCGAGCAGATTTCACACATGTATTTTGCAGTACCATGTAATTTCATATGAGAAAGCATACAGTGCTTGGTCAGCATCTTTCCACACACTGAGCAGCTCACTTTATTATAAACGCGATGCTGCTTTCTGCGATGTGCCACATAGCCATCCCGTCCTGTGCATACATACCCACAAACCGCACAAGTGATTGGCTCTGTGGAGCGATGCGCCTCAAGATGCCGCAGCATTCCTTTTGCAGTTATCCTACTTGACTTGCAGAGCTTGCACTTCCACTTCCACCGCCTGTTTTTTTGCTCCAGTCTGCACATATCTGGGCACTTGGCGAGTGTCGCCATATCCTGCCATATCCTTTGACAGAGCGGGTTATGACCATTGGGATGCGCAAGACTTGCATCCTGCGTATTGCAAATGCTGCAATGAGTTCCACTGTGATTCTCCAGGTTTGATGGCACCTCGCGATTGAGTAAGCTTGATGAAATTCTAGCCTGTATTTTACATTCCAATTCATGCCGCCTTCGACGGGTGCCTGTCTTCAGTGTTAGATTACAGCTGCTACAGTTTACGCGACTGTCGCTCACCTTCTTACAGCCACTCTCGATCATGTGTTTGGCGAGCATCTTCCTCGAATTGCATCTCTTAGAGCATACCTCACATATGTATATCTGAAAAATACAAAGAATGGTTGCTTGGTTGGTTGTTGGAGTTTTACGTCCTGGTAACATCTAAGGTCATATCAGGAAGGATACCGACCTGTGACAGTGTGCACTCATAGCGACTTTATACTTAAGTGCTCCCCCAATGGGAGACCAGGCCGCCAGGCCATTACCCGATATCCCACTCAGTCACATTATCCTGACACTGAGCTAACCAGTCCTTACCATATCCTAATAATGCTGAGCGCCAGGCTAGGAAGCGGCAAGTATCAATTTTATAAGTCATTGGTTTGACTTGACCGGATACCAAACTCCCGATCTCCCACACACGAGGCCCATGCTCTACCGATTCAGCCACCGCGCCCAGTCCCATGCACGGGAGATCGAACCAGGGCAGCTCATAAACATCTATTCAACACATGTTAATCACACTGCTGTTATTGCGGATGCACATGTGGGGAGGCGTCTAACTATAATACGATCAACCATTGAGGCCAATTTACCGACCCATCCATTTGATTCACAATTCCTTCAAAACAATACAATATTGCTTAATACATTAGTTCTGTGTTCTCCTGTCAAAGCGAGCTTATAGCTCTATATTTATCAAAGTGCATTTGATTGGTGCATGTCTATTTATGCTATTTTCTAATAACCCCATACAGTGCTGATTCATGTAGTGTTCCATACATAGAGTGCTAATTGAAATATTACTGTATAACAATTGGGAAAAGTATCAGGGGAGACGGAATTGCCCAGATAACTGGGGAGTTTTTGTGTCAAAATATTACCTATTTATCAGTCCAACAGATGAACATACCCCCTCCCCAGCCTATTTATTTTTAAGTGGACCTTAGACGAAAATAGTATTAGTAGTGTAGTGGTCTGCACTGCCCTCTCAGGCAAGGACCCACATAGACAGGTAGGCGTGGGTGGTGTGTTGATATCAGGGAGCCTAGGTGGTGTAATGGTTAGCACACTGGCCGGAATGCAAAGAGATGTGGGTTCGAGTCCTGCTCTAGGCACAATATTTCCCATTTTCATCACCCCACGACACTGGTGCCGTGACCAGGATCCTGTACAAGCTATGCGCTGTATAGTTGTTGAACCTACCCTGTGTATGTAAGTGCGTTGCATTGTCTGTATGTATGTAATTGTAAGCATTAAAAGTCTTACAATTCCAGGGGGACAAGTGTAGTGGTCTACACTGCCCTCTCAGGCAAGGACCCGCATAGACAGGTAGGCGTGGGTGGAGTGTTTATATCAGGGAGCCTAAGTGGTGTAATGGTTAGCACACTGGCCCGGAATGCAAAGAGATGTGGGTTCGAGTCCCACTCTAGGCGCAATATTTCCCATTTTCATCACCCCCACGACAGTTGCATCCGTGATTAAGATTAAATAACAATTCTCTCCACCAAAGCAGGGATGATAGTGGTCTACAGCAAAAAAAGTGGAAATCAAGCAGAGATTATTACACCGCCCGCGAATTTCCGCAAAAAAAGGATTAGCACTGTCAGGGAATCGTGGGAAATCACCGGAAGTCATTCTTATTGTGCCTACATAGCTTGTTCTTGTTTGAGTTTTTATGTTCTAGCAACATCTAAGGTCACATAAGAACAGAATTCGAACCACCCAATTGTTGTCATATATCAGGCATGAAACTGAGGAGTAAAGAAATAATCTGAAAAAGCTGGCAAGGGGTAGAGGAGGTATTCCCCCTCCTGCCGGGGGGGGGGGATCTTTTGAAAAATGGTTATTTGTGAGTGCATTTGGAGCAATCTGGAGACAAGAGATACGGTTGTCTCGGAGTGCATTTGCAGCCAAGTCTATCGATCCTCTGCACCTAGAGGCTAGCTACCGTACCCACATCAGTTTTATTTCTCCTCAAATTTACATCTATATCAAAAGTGCCCGCAGGCTGGGGGAAAGAACCCGGAAATCCGCTTAAAAACGGACAAATATCATCCCTGCAAAGAAAGAAGAAAGGCATAAAAAATAAGGGTGTATTCTTCCACACACACCCACACAATATATATATATATATATATATATATATATATATATATATATAGGTTAAGTTAGATGAGACTTACCTGGGTATAGTTGAAGGATAACTTCTGTTTTACCGAGGGCTGTGCCCCTTGGTAGTCGCAGTACAGGGAGATGAAGCAGTTCCGGTCTCAAGTCAATATTTACCTAATTTGGAGGGTTAAAATATGAGCCAATTGTCTATTTAGCTGTCTTACATGGACATTTTAATTTCCCTTTGTAAACTTATTTAATTTTAAAATTATTTCACAAATAATTTCTTCTGTATCGCAGGGAGCGGGTTGGGTGGGCCCTGTACTGCGACTACCAAGGGGCACAGCCCTCGGTAAAACAGAAGTTATCCTTCAACTATACTCAGGTAAGTCTCGTCTAACTTAACCTATTTTACCTCGGGCTGTTGTCTCCAAGGCATTCACAGCCCAGGGAGATTTTTACGTACCGAGTATTTTACCCGACTACTAATTTAATTTCCTTCTCATAAAAGAACCATGACATTGCAATAGCTTATGCTTAACCTTTCTTTATTTTGTTTATAACCGAGTAACTCTGAACGATGTTTACAAGTTTACAAATAAACTGTTACACATTACTTGTAATATTTGTTGTTGTATTACTTCATACAGACTAAACTCGCCTGTTTTTAGCCTTGTCCAATAACCTTTTGGCTAATTTGTTATGTTTTTCCACTTTCTTGTTGTAGTGGAGAGCAAAAGATCTGGCTGTCTTCCAGCCTGCATGTTTTATTAACTGAAATTCCCAATGCTCTAGCCTTTGAAGCTGCCGCCCCTCGAGTTGAGGGTGGCCCAAACTCCTTTGTATTAACACCTGCCCTGTCAAGTAGTTGAACCGTCCAATGTGCCAAAGTGTCCCTTGATATAGGCGCATGAGGTTTTATGTAGCTAACTAAAAGTTGCTTCCCTATCCTAATGTCTTTTGTGTGCCCTAAATACGCTTTAAGAGCTCTAACTACACATATACGTGGACACTCATCGTATGCATACAAAGATATTGACGACAATGGATCTCCAAGTCTATTTGACTTAAGTAATTTTTTCAGATGAAAAGTCACTTCCTTCTCCTGTTCCTCCAACCCCTCAATGGAGAGAGCAACAATGGTTTGTCCTCTGTGTCCTGTTACCAAGAGTAATAAAATGACCAATTTTAACGTAAGTTCCCTGAGATTCAAGTTCCTATTTCCCGGCCAGTTTTGTAGTAAATCAAACACTTTATTCACATCCCAAAACCTGGATTACTTTGGTTTTGGTGTTTTTTTTGCATAAACTGACCGCATAAGCCAATGCACCAGCTGATGTTTGACAATTGTTTGTCCATCCACCCTGGGCAAAACCACCGACAAAACGCATCTTGCTGTGTTTATTGCACCAAACCCCAGCCCTTCCTCCGCTAGGGTCCTTAGGAACCGGCAAACTTGTGCCACTGAAGGTGCTAATGGTTTAACACCTTTCGTAATACAAAACAGTCCCCACTTTTTTAACGCATTTGCATGAAGCTTAACTGTCCCTACACGCCAAGCCGATGACACAATAAATTCCAACGTCGTTGGGTCTAGCCCAAACGGTTGAAGATATCTTCTTAAAAACGGAATACCACCAAGGGGGTTGTTGACACGTCTCCCTTTTCCTCCAGTGGCCCCTGTGGGACCAGATTGTCTTGTGCTCGCGGCAGAAATCGCTGTTCTCGACTCCACCTGTTGAGTGCAGCAAACCATGGTTGGCTTGGCCAATGCGGCGTCACTAGGATAGCATTGGCTTCCTCTATCCACAGTTTCCGGGTGACTCTTGCAATCATGCTGAATGGTGGGAACACATAGAAGAAATGGTTTGACCATTCAAAGGTAAATGCATCTACCCTCCAAGACTCAGGTTCTGGTTTCCACGACACATATTTTGGAATTTTGAAATTCTTTCATGAAGCAAACAGGTCTACCTCTGGTTTTCCCCAGAACCTACAAATTTTCTTAAAGTTTTTTGGAGACAGTGCCCATTCAAGATGGTCCTTAAACTCCCTACTGTGCTTATCTGCTAATACATTTAGTGAACCTGGGATGTAAGCCGCTGTGAGCCAATTCCGTCCCGCCTCCGCCCAATGCCAAATTTGTTGGGCCACTACATTACATTCTGGAGGCCTTGTACCTCCCATTCTGTTTATATATGCCAACGTAGTTGTGTTGTCTGTATAGATCTGAATGTGTACTTCCTTTTCTGTTATTAAACTTTGCAACCCCAGCCATACGGCCCTTAATTCCAACACATTAATGTGTGAGTTTAACTCAACTTGCAACCATCTACCTCCAGTGGCTGTGTCTCCCCTATGAGCCCCCCAGCCTTGGAGTGACGCATCCGTTGTAATTTCAATCGACAGGTTGTCTAACCTAATTGGAGTAGGGGAATTTCCAACTGCCTCCTCCCACCAACGGATGTCCTTCCAACCAGCTTCTGAAATGTTCATGATCCTTTCAAAGTTACCCTTACTCAATTTCAATGCTTTATTTTTGTTTATTTCTAATCCCATAACATGAGCCTGCCCGTAAAGCACAGCTGGCGTGTAAGCCGTCATGAGTCCCAGCATTGCTGCTACTCGTCTAATTTTTAGTTTCTTTCCTTTCCCCAAATTACAGACGAAAGTGTGAAATTTATTAATCTTGTCGGGCGTTAAGGAAACCTGCATTTTTAATGTATCCAGTTGGAAACCCAGAAACTTAATCATTTGAGTAGGTGTCTTTACCGATTTCGTCTAGTGGATGTGAAACCCCACCTAAGTCAGGATAGAGCACAGGTCATTTACCGCTTTTTTGAATTTGTCATAGCTGTCGGCAATGATAAATGAATCATCTATGTAAGGAAAAAGTACATGCCCTCTAGTTGCTAATTCAGCGAAGATGGGATTAAATATGCATGTAAACATACGTGGGGCTGGTGATAACCCATTGTGGAGACAGGTGTATTCAAACAACTGTCCCTGCCATAAGCACCTCAGGAATTTCCTATGTTCTTGTACTATAGGTATAGTATAATATGCGTCTTTAAGGTCTACACTGGCCATAAATGCCCCCAGTGTAATTAGGTCAATAGCCGTATTGAGTGAAAACATTTTGAAGTGTTGGTATTCTACTGATTTGTTTAATGTTGTTAAATCTAAAATAGTCCTGAATGACCCATCAGGCTTCGGTTTCAGAAAAATATTAGAAATATATTCTCCCTGCGTGTGTGTTGCATTCACAACAACTCCTATTTCACACAGTTTGAGAACCTCTTTTGTTACCTGCAACCTCTCCTCTTCAGAAAATCTGAAAGGGTGCAGAGTCCTTGGTTGAACAGGGAACTCCACAAAAGGTATAAACACTCCTTCTATAGCCGACAAAACCCAATGACAATTAGTTAACCTTTTCCAGACCTTAGTGTGATTCATTACATTGCCAGCTAATTTATTAACAGTTACCCTATCCATGTCTGAGGGGGGTTCTTGAGCAGATGAAGTTAGGCGCACTACTTCATTCCCCCTCTGTGGAAACCCTGGGGTTTCTGTCCATTGGGCGCCTGCTGACGGTTCTGTGGGGTATGGTTGTACTCGTTCCAGTTGGTAGTGGCTCTGCCTACTCCCCTACCCCTGAATGTGGGTAAGAAGTGTCTGGCCCCTCTGAAAGCTTGCCATTTTCTGAAATCATTCCTGCCTCGCTTGCCTCGTCCGAAGCCCAAATTGTCACTTCTGCGTGTGGCTGGCGCCATCTGTCGTCCACATTTACTTCCCGATTCTACTCTCTTCAGTAGTTGTGGTATCTGCCCCCCAAACATCTTGCTTTTGTCAAAGGCCTTGCCCTTGATCGGCTTTGGGGCGAGGAAGAGTGTGAACTCTTTCCCGTTCTTATCTTTTACCTTCTTCGAACATGTAATTTCCTTGCCTGTCTCTCTTGTGACCGCCTTGTACACATTCTCGTACCTTCTGTACGTTAAAAAGGTACTGGCTGCTGCAAGGAGCTCAATCGCCTTGTTGAAGTCTGAGGCAACTGAAGTGAAAACCTTCTCCTTCAACATACGGTTGGCCACTGGGAGAACTGCGGTCAGAGCTGCTAACACAGCCCTCTGGCTTGTGTACATCACATTCTCGATTTTCTTTTTCTCCTCCGACATCGGGACTTCACTGTCCATTTCTTTCGGACAAGATGCCTCAATGCCCTTGACGCCGGTGAATTTCTCTGCCACTCTGAGTATCACCTCAGCTGGCCTGAAGGTGTGGCAGTGACCTTCCAGCGCCCTCCTCAACAAAGTGCACAATCTCACTTTCTTGTCCGGTTTTGTTGGCCTGTTCTTAGCCGCCAAATCAAACTCTTTTGCCAGCGCTCCCATGTGATTTGTGTCAGAGTCAGAATCCTCTGATGACGAAGAGCTGGAACTCGAGGAAGAAGACGAGGATAAATGCTTCCTCTTTTTCTTACTCTTTTTTGTCTTCTTCTTCTTCCTTTTCCCCGCGTTAGCTCTCTTTCTGGCCTTATTGTACTCGTCACCCTCGGAAACATCAGAGTTTGCTTTCTCCACTGAGTTAGCACATCTACTACCATGAGTTGAAGTATTCCCCGACTCCGAAGTACTTGTGCCTGGTGACAGTTCATCCCGCCACATTGACTTGTCTTCCGACTGTATGTCGTGTGAACCCGTCTGATCTCCCCAGTTGGTTGACGGTTCTGCCAGTCTTTTCTCCAGCAAGGAGGTAAGCCTGTCTTCCAGGCTGGCTAGCTGGGCGGCATCAACAAATTGATTTGCCGCATGACTCTGGGTCGTCTGTGACTGAGACGTAGAGGGGCCCGAATTGTCACTCGGGTCAGGCAACGCAACGGTATTTCCGTCCAAATTAATCGACTGCCCTTGCCCAGACTCAGTGGCGCCAGCAACCTGCTGCGCTCTGCGTGAACTTTTGTCTGGTGGCCATCTGCAAAATACAAGTGTAGCACTGATCAGTACCCCTTGTGATGGTTATTGCAGCTGCTAATATCATATTTCTATTGCAGTGCTGTGTGACACGATATGTGACTCACTATCGAGAACTTCAGTGGTTTTAAAGTTTTTTTGGTAAATAATTTTCTATAAACCACCCGATCCCCCAGTTGAATCTCATGTCGACAATATGGGGTCGAGATAACTCAATACCAAGCTTGGTAGCAACAATGGGTCGCTAAAACCTCTCTCCCATTAGCCGAAAATGAAACTCATAATCGGACCTGTGGCGTATAGGTATAACCAAGTCTTAGTTCATAGAGAACTTCAAGGGCAGCACACAATTTAAGCCATACGTATAGAGATACGCACGCCCTCAATCGGCGACCATTACAACACCACGGCGAGTACACGCCGTCAAACGAACCATACCACAATGCGCACTACGGCAAAAATACGCCGTCAATCGAACCGGCCCATCAATATGGGTAAGTAGGTCATGACGCCTTAACGTCTTACAATTGGACGCGCTAAATCCTCCGGCGCTGAATATTAACAATTACCCAAATACAGTCCGGCTCGGTACTCAACTACATGAATACCTGACCAAAATGGTCCATAACCCTTTATAATTAAATAATGACAATTATTTAAGTTTAAGTGAGCTACAAAAGTCACTAAAAAGATAAAACCGCACCTTGAAACAACTCAGCGTATGTCTGAGCTTTGTTGGAATATGCTAATTGACTTAAGACCGTAACTGCTTCATCTCCCTGGGCTGTGAATGCCTTGGAGGCAACAGCCCGAGGTAAAATATATATAATATATATATAGTATAATACATATATTAAAGATATCAAGGATGATATGTATATCTATACATATATGAGACTGTCTCAAAAGGTTCTAAGCAATATGGGACAAAACTTTGTTCATAGTAACGATCAACACACTATCTACTTAGGCATTTTTGCTCAGGATAAACTGATTTGTTTTTTACACGGTGTTTCATAATCCCAATAGAATACATATTGATTTGAAGCAAATGTCCTCGTGTTTTCAGTGTAACCATTTCTGTGCTGTTTTGTGTCAATCGTTACTATGGACAAAAAAACTAAGAGTTAGCACCTTTTGAGACAGGCTCATATGGGTCGTTCTCAGAAACTGTGTTCCACTTTTGTGATATGGAAACGAAAAGTGAAAACATTCCAAGTAATACTATTCAATACCAGAAAACATTCCATATACTAGCACAATCCATATTCATATGATGGTTTATATGTTGTGCATATGTCAGAGTTGAAGAATTTAATTTTCACTTTTTCATTTTGACCTGATGCAAATTGAGAAAGCTGTTTAAAATTAACAGTGTAACATCCAGACATAACATTTTGATGTACATCCATAACATCATTTTAACACACAAAACAGATTCAAACAAGATTTCATTGATTACAGTTAAGCCAAAAGAATTGTTTCTTACAAGAAATGGTGTTGACAAAATGTTTGGGTAGATATATGGCGTCAATAAGCAAATTTTCAGAATTTCACTTTAGCACAAAATCATATAAGCATGTTTTGGATACATTTTGTGGGATAGATTAAATACATGTAGTATTGATAATATACTTAATACACAGAGTGAACAAAACAATGTGACTCACTAGTACTAGGCAAAAGCATTAACAATGTAACATGGAAACCGAAAATGTGGTACAGTTTCTAAGAATGACACATGTAAATGTATATAACAGCATTCAAATAAGAGCTTGTCCGCTTGTCTGGGACAAGTCAAAATTCAGACGGATAAGTTAAAATCACATCACACTCGTTCGGTGAACATGTGACAAATATTGCTTATTTCTATCACTGCATAAATATTTCATTTTGCTTTAATGATAATAATACAATAAGGGAGGTGACTTATTTAAATTCTAGCTAAACACTCACCTTGGCTAAGTCTGTGGAAGTTGAGCAAGTACTTGAATGAACTGCCGGTTGTTTTCTACGCTTCCTTTTAGGTGGCTGCCCATTTGCCTTGGAACCATCAGTGGCGGTACATGGAGTGACATCACTGACAATGCCATGTCCCATTGTGATGTTCTTCTGACTCACATTCTTCATTACATCTCTAGATGTTGAAGGCACTGCGGAGATAATTCCACCGTTACTTTTGGCTGACATCAGATGGATACCAGAATTATTTGCTGAATTCATTTTTTGAGTAGCAATCTTATTAGTGACATCCTTCGTGGAACTATGTGCAATTGAACGTCCCTCAACTCTGCTTGCAGGTATACGATCGGACATACCAGTGGATGACGGAAGTGAGTTGGACCTTGGAACAGTTGTAGCAGAGGTTGTTGGCCAAACAGATCTCAAGCGAGCAGGGCAACTCTGGTCAACAGTTGCTGTGCTAGGAGAGTGGGTCTCCAGAGATGAGGTCATATTAGCAGGGCTGGCACCTTGTGCAACAGTTGATGTAGGTGGAATGTCAGATTCCCCAGTAGGTATACTTGTCGTCTCTGGCAACACCCTATCTATTTCGACACCAGTAATACTGGGAGTGCCAGTAATACTGGGAGTGTCAATAATACTGGGAGTGCCAATAATACGAGGAGTACCAGTAATAGTAATATTGGGAGTGCCAGTAATACTGGGAGCGCCAATAATACTGGAATTTGCGAAGGCAACTGGTCCTGAACTGACTGAATGGTCAAGTGGCTTGAATTGCATGCCTGGTATCATGATTTGTAGGTCGCGTGTTATGATTGCGCCTGCAATCGCTGATTCTGACAAGAGAACGCTGGTTGAAACGGGTAGATGTAGGTGAGTCCTTGAATTCATACTATTTTGTTGGATGCATTTAAGTCTGGGTGAATTTAAATGTAGGTCAGTAGCTTGAGTGTTACTGTTAGAAGCTGAAGCTGTAACTTCAGCATCAGATGTTAAATCAATGTAATCACTGGTTGCATCCAACAACACCAAACCTTTCTCTGTAGATGAGCATTTGGAATTGTTGGGATTAGAACCATTTTTTACTTCCAAGTTCTCTATTGATGTCTCTATCAAGCTGATTACATTATCTGACTCTGCTATTGACTGCTCATCATTTGGGGGAAGAATCTCTCTAGAAGGCGTGCCATTTAAGGCAGGTCCGTCACATGGTGGAGCGCTTCGAACAGCATCCCTGACTGTTTTTGGATAATTAATAGGAGGTACATATAAACTTTGGACTGCAGACAGTGGTTGACTTTGAATATTCAGTGAATCAGATGTTTGAAGTATCTGAATATTATGTGGTACTGTTGGACGATGCCACTGTACTCTGGTTAGAGTAGGCTGAAGATATTCCTCAGTTGTCAGATGAGGTCCACCTTGTTGCGCACTGGGTGGAGCAGGTTGAAGGAGTTCTACTATTATTGGATGAGTTCCAAGTTGTTGCTCACTGTGGGTAGGTGAGGGTTTTTTTGGTGGTGTGTTGTGGTGGAGTAGGTCGAGGAAGTCCTACCATTATTAGATGAGTTCCAAGTTGTTGCGCACTGG
>CM059199.1:63445016-63610016 GCA_030323885.1 Branchipolynoe longqiensis
GCCACCTATTTTAGTTCTGCATGAAACGAACAAAACAAATGTCATAAATAATGTAAATTACATTTTAAGTAAAGAGTTTATTTCAACATCAGATGTCATAGAAATCCTAGTGTCTTAAACGATAGTGAAGTTTAGTCTCAAACGTCCACATTTCGGTTCATCGTGAGCATGGCCCGGATGTGAAGTTCCAATGACAGCTATATACTTTTCCACAATACTTTATAACCTTTAAAGGTCAGAATTGTCAACATTTTCTTATTTGTACATTGAATAGGCATACACATTCTCAGACCTCTCGATCATAGCATTTCCCAATGAGCATCTTCCACGTTCATGTCCACTGCTTCCTGAGAAAAATAAACAAGCTGTGACCAGGGCCACGTTCAGGGTACCTCCAGAGTTATCTTCACTGCGTCTTTATGTGTGTAAATTTACATTTAACGTGCGCCTCGGAGTCGACTCTGAGACGTTGCACTTTTCGTGTAGGAGGCGAAAACAAACAGTCGGCTGCGCATGCACATCGAGCAGCCCAGCCACATTATGGAGGCGCCATTTGTGAGGTACCCAACTGCTAAAACGTCTTTCAGAGTAGCGTGACATTTGGAATTTCTTTCAGCCTTGATGTGTACCTAAGCGGAAGTTGGGTGTTTTTGCCTCCTATAGCCGCATTCTTCACTCCAGGTCCAACAATTTAAATTCACGCTTAAATCAAAGTCATGTGTTTCTTGGTTACCAAATTTGGTAGCCATCTTCCCATACATTTGGGATTTTTCTTGAGGATTTATACGGCCTATTATGGATAAGTTTCAATAGACTTGTTTTCATCATTAGACAGTTTGTCGATAGAAAACCCAAGCCTACACTTTTACTGACCCAAGGGATTTTTTTTACCTCCCACACCACATAGATATGGTATGAGACAAACTGGCCTTTGATGACGCTGTAAGTTATACACAGCGGTAGAAATCCAAACTGGCAAAATTGGGGCATGGGCAATCGAATCACCGACCTTCACATTAGGATTCCAACCTAGAAAAAAGTTGAGACACTCTATCCACTCTGCCACAGAGAAAACCACTTCAAATGTATATTGCAGTGAAATCGTCCTAACAAATATTTTACATTAGATAAATTACCACTTCCTGTTTGTGTGTTCACCAGCTTCCCCCCATACCTCCTCTGACACCTCAGTTACAGAGTGCTGACTCTGGGTACCTGCACCTGTGTGCAGGCAGCAGAGCACACTGCTGTTCCACTGATACACCCCACACACTGTCCACTGTGTTCTACGACTGTGTGTGCCCCGTGTCTGGCATGTAAAACTGCATACAGAACTTACCTGGTTATTCAGGCCCAAAGCCTGGCACTGCAAATATATAATGCGACCTACTGAATGACCCATTGACTTCGCCCTCTCTCATGCCTGCTCTCTCCCTGCCTGTCCGCCCCCCTTCCCATAGACCCCTCCCCCCCCCCCCCATCCACATTTGACAAACAACTATTATAACTCAATGACATAATATTCGAGACCCACTACCACCACTGAATAACTACATCTTCAACCAGCAATGCACGCAATATAAACCACTATACATGCACAACATGGCATTATTAAAAGGCTAACCGTTATTAAAACCAAATCTAACTGATATACAAACACAGCATATGATTTAACCACCAGTGTACATTACTGCATACTCTATCTTAATGCATATACCTTGCACTATGTTGAGTACCTATGCTGTACACTACACAGCGTAGGCTGCTCCCCCACTTTCTTTTTATGTTCAGAATGGGTGGTGCTGCACACAATGCAACGCATTCCACTTCCACAATGTACAAATCAAATGCGATCACTCCAACGGCTGGAAGACCAGTGCCCCGATGCTGACAAAATATGTATTCAGATGAATAAAAATATTTACCCCCCCAAAAAGAAGATAAGTCTTTTGGATTGATTCAGTGTGTGTCATCCCAACTAGCCTGGCCAGGAGTAGTGGCCTGCTGGGTCCCAGCTTCGGCATCTCAGAAGACTAGGAATCACTTAATAAATAGCATCTATTCAGTTATCAATTAGCGTTCAGGATCACTGCTCAGCACTTACGGGAAGCTGAGCTACTGAGGATATCACGTGATGCTAACTCACCGGTTAATGTCCACAGCTCAGCTCTGAGTCACACATCTTAGCTTGCATAAATAGGGTGTATTTGTGTCTAATCGAATTTTATTTTCAGTATTTCATTAAATGTAATCCCATTTCAACTAGGCAATGATAAACAAATGTAATAAATAACATTATGTGTATGTGCAAGCACAATTTATAAGTTTGTATCAAGTTAGCATTATTAGAGAACACTTTATTCCAATTCACCTAATCTGTATTTTGACAGACATGTTGGTGGTGGCGTTTTAAAGCTGACACCATTACATTTTCAAAGCAAATACTCTTAGTCTTACCGCGACTTAAAATGCTGTACGAGAGGAGGAGTGACTGGAGGAGAGGAGGTGGCAAAGAAGCAGAGGGCAAGGGGGCGCCACAGGCATAGGCCCGAGACGCGGGGTGGGGGGTGACGGTTGTTTGTTTGTTGTTTTACGTCCTAGCAACATCTAAGGTCATATCAGGACGGGTACCGACTTGTGACAGTGCGCACTCCCGGTGACTTTATAGTGCTGCCCCATTGGAAGACCAGGCCACCAGCACCATGACCTGATATCCCACTCAGTCACATTATCCTGACACTGAGCAAACCAGTCCATGCCCTATCCTAATAATGCCGAGCGCCAGGCTAGGAAGCCTGGAAGGGGAGGGGGGGGGCTCTTCCGCCGCCGCGAATCAAACGCAATGCAAGCTTAACGACCAATCCTACATATATCCAATGTAGATACAGGTGCACCCATTAAGCATTTATTCCTGCCTAGAAGGTATACTAAGTCAATTTAATAGAACCCATCACTGCTGAAGCCTGTGATGACCAGAATTTTAAAGTTCGATGTTTTTGATTTTCTGAGATAAATATATTAGATTGATCATTATAATCTATCTTACTTTATCTTGAAGTAACTTTGCTTGAAAATGACTAATTTAGGAGATATTTGAAGTGAAAACATGCTAAGTTAACATTGGTAAGCTTGCCAAAACTCTGACCACATAGGTTTCAGTAGTAACAGGTTCTGCTAAATAGCCTCAGTAGTCCGTTATATGTAGCATCAAATGTTTAATAACTGCACCAGTATCTAAGTTGCATATAGGTTCTAATTGACATAAGGGCGTAGCTTTTGAAAAATTGATGCTTTAATTGGACTATGCAACTTTAATGTGCATGCCAAAATTAATTTAGCGTGGTTTCACTCCCAGACATATTCAAAGTTAGCCACTTAAAGTTATTTTTAACTAAAGTAAAGTAGATTATAATGACCAACCTAATATAGTTATTTGCAAAATATGGCAGACAATGAAAACCCCATCGGTCTATGCAAGTTTAAGTTTAACAGGCATGGATTGGGTGCAGGAAAAAAAACCTGAATCGTTTTTTTTAGGTTATCGTGGGGACACACAGCATCCCAATGAGTCGCAAGAGGGATACAAATAGTGTATTTCAGAGGTGTTTAGGCAGCCAGGGGAAAAAAACGGAATTAAAAAAAACTCTGGAATTCCGGATTCGGCGGCCAGAAAAAAAACGGAATTCCGGATAAAACCAGAGAAATCACATCCCTGGTTTAAGTACATAGGCATGCCAGTGGGGTCTGGTCGTAAAGCTTGCATTGCGTTTGATTCGCGGCTGAGGACTCCCCCCCCCCCCCCCCCTGACGTCATTCGTGTCCTCCCCCCCCCCCCTGGCCTGCCCTTATAACGTGGCCTACCGCCGCAGCACCAGGAGAGGGCTAGACACCACCGTCCCGGACTCCGCCTCCGCGGCATCCTCCTCCTCACGCCACCCATCAGAGGCCGCCCAGTGGATCGCCACCACCAAGGCGACAATGGACACCAACGCGCGCATCCCAGTGACTCTCCCCCTGATGACCTCGCCCATACCCGGCTGGTCCTGACATTTATTTTACTTTATCCTATTTTCATTGATCTTCTGCCTGTTATTACATATTGTTCTGATCATTCTCCTCATTTTATCCCGAATAAAATGTTTTTTCTCCACCCGTTCACGGCGGTTGCTACGGCTGAGGGTCTTTTTACTACTGACCATGCCCTTCATCGTGCTCTCGGCGTCCCGGGAGGGGTGTCTTGCTTGTCCACTGGTTCCTTCTTTTGGCGTTTAGTGGCCCTCGGTATCTTGAATGGAGTTATAAAAATGGGAGGTCAGCTCGTGTGGTCAGAGCCACCCACGTCTTGAGTGGAAGTGCTGGGGCCGCAGGAAGGGCGCGTTTCAGGCTCGTAGTTCTAAAAGACGGCACCAGGGTGTGAGTTTGAGTCCAAGCCGGCAGGTGGAGGCACCAGTCGTCCTCTCTCCACGCCAGAATTACCCATGTTGCAGGTGCAACATGGACAATTTAGAAGCATTGGGTTATCAGCTACATATTGTATCTACTTTTCTGGAACAATTATAATTTAGAAGCATCAGATGTCTAACTATACGTTTTATATATATTTCTATGGTCAAACTTTAATTTAGAAGCATTAACTTGATTAAGTCACTTGCACATTCTCCATTTCATCACTCAAAAAGATGTATCTATTTTTTCTGGCGCTGTTATAATAATTTAGAAGAATTAGGTTACTGGTTACACAGTCATCATTACGCGATGACCTACATGTTGTCTATGTATGAATATCTGATGCCAATATGAAAGAAAGTAAGCAAGGCAATGAAAGATTGGAGTGGTGTTTTCAAGATACACTAGGTGTGCATCTTGAAAGATGCCTATGGAAGTTCATGAGGCATTGGAATCTCAGCCCTTGTTACAATTGGTTGGTTGTTGGAGATTTGCGCCCTGGCAACATCTAAGGTCATCAGGACTGCCCTTGATATAGTCCTAACCTAGCTTTCAAGTACAGTCACAGAGAGCTTATGGCAGGAGTCTGACACTCGCCCCTCTGTCTTCAGATCCAACTAGCCTCTGCCATATCTCGAAATGTATATGGACCGTAAAACCAATTAGTTAGTTATTGGGGTGTTTGTGGCCTAGCGGTCACTGGCTGCAGAACTGCAGCATTGATAAGGGGTGCCATTAAAACGACATGTTTTTGGTGGTTTTCTTTTTTTGGGGGTCTTTCTTTTTTTCTTCGTCCAGCTTTAGGGTGGTGGTGGTGGTGGTGGTGGTGGTGGTGGTGGTGGTGGTGGTGGGGGTGCTCTTCACGGCATCTTGTGTGGTAGTGGCGTGGTGCGGCGGTGGCCCGGCAGGTGACAATACGTTCTTGGTGCCCACGGTCCTGTACCTCGACCGGAGAGCCAAGCGGGATCTGGTGTCGTTGTCAACAGGGCCATGGGCGGCGCATTGGTCCTCCAGGCTCCCGTCGCAGGGTGGGTGGTCCAGGGCCAACAGAGCTCCTGGACCGGGGTGTGGTTGGTGGGTGTGGTTGGCGTCCATGGCCCCAGCTCCCACTCCATCAGTGATCGAAGCGGAAACCGACGTTGTAGGCGCAGGGGTTGAGACTGTCACACCCGGTGTATCCGGGACCGGACGGGGCTCCCGGTGGAGGTGTAGTGTCCAGTGGGACATCACGGGGCTCCCCGATGGGACCTCACGGGGCTCCCTGCTGGGGTACCTCACGGGGCTCCCTCACTAGGACCTCACGGTGCTCCCCTTAAAACCAATAAGTTATTTATCTTTATATACTGGGCGCTGTGGCTGAATCGGTAGAGCGCGGGCCTCATGTTGGGGGGCTGGTGGGGGGAGTTTGGTTCCCGGTCGAGTCAAACCAATGATTTACTAAATTGATACTTGTCACTTCCTAGCTTGGCACTCGCCATTAATAGGATAGGGCAAGATTGGTTAGCTCAGTGTCAAGATAATGTGACTGAGTGGGATATTGTGTCATGGTGCTGGTGGCCTGATTTCCCATTGGGACAGCACTATAAAGTCACCATGAATGCGTATTTTCACAAGTCGGTACACGTCCTGATATGACCTCAGATGTTGCCAGGACGTCAAATTTCAACAACAAACCAATATGGAAAATTACTGTAAACCCAATAGGTTATTCATCTTTATATTAGCTGCATGTGTTTGTGACCATTCAGTGCATACAAATAACCATGTGTTTAGAAATAGTATGCTCTATAATGGCTATAAACTATTACTGCATGCAATTTCAATTCTAATAGCAAAACCGCGTAGAGCTAGTGATTGACATGTCAGTGACCATAGCAACTGTCCACTCATTGTTTAATATATGATGAAAGTGGTCTCCAGCTAAAATCGTGAAAATCAGGCCGCCATCGGCAAATTTCCGCGATAACGCGGATCTTCTCCCATAAACTTAGCACGGTAAGGGATTCGCGGAAAAATACCGGAAATCATTTTCAACTAACCTTGTTGTGACTGTATTATCGCCCATACCAGACTCACTCTTGTTTGGGTTTGATGTTCTAGCAACATCTAAGGTCATTGGGATTCGAACTCCCCCAAGTGTTGTCATACACATATAATTTTTTTTTAATGTTTAAAGTTAATCGGTAAATATAAATAATCGCGGAAATCCGCGAAACCGCGGAGATCTTTCATCCCTGTCAGTAAGTGTTGTGTTTGGTGGGCACGGGAGAGCAATAAACATCAACACTGAAGGCGGCACCACGTGACATGAAATAGTACAACAGACCCAAATAAGGGTCGAGGAGGGCCAGTCTTAATTGGCAACCGTCCAGATTTTCCGACCACTCGCACTGAGACTCCAGTAATTATTATTAGCAGGTTCGATGCTCTATTGCAAAACTAAAGGCTATATACACCTTTCACAATTTTAACCGGTATCTTTGAAAAGAAAGAAAAAAAACAACAGAATGCTAGGGCGCCACAGCATGCCAGCAGTGATGAAATTGGAAAATGTTTGTTGAAAAAATAAAATCTCTATTTCATCACCTCTTTCTTCAGTCCTTTTTTAAAATGCACCTTACAGTAACCTAGGGAGAATATTGGAAAAGGAAATTACAAATAAATTAATTATTTTTAAAACTCACATCTTCCGAAAAGGCCTGTGTTTGGTTATATTATTAAAACATATTACTGTAACCTTTTGAGATTATTGGATTTTAACATTTATTTTTCTTTTACCGGTACAAAAACATTATTTATTTTAAAAACTCACATCTTCCGAAATGTGGAGCCTGACCTTGGTTATATTATTACAGCTGCAGCGTACAATAAGAGCATAACATGTTCTGAACCAAAACAATCACCTATATTTAATCCGATGTAATCAACTTGGATATGGTGGAGCACTTAGTAAGCATTTATTGCTCGTAGCAAAGAATAATTTAATAGAACCTGTACTTTCTGAAGTCTAGTGTTCAGCATTTCGACGTGCACACCAAAATTAATCTGACATGGTTTTCCTTCAAATATCTCCAAAGTCAGCAACTTATAATATAATAATAAAAGCTACTTCAAAGTAAAGTAAAGCATATGATAACGATTAACCTTTAAATATATTTATTTAGAAAAAAAATGGCAGAAACTCAAAACCATTGGACTGTACAACTTTAATAGTGGAACCCGAACTACAACCCCCAATATCTATTTCTGTTGCAGGCAAGTTAATTTAGATTTTTCACACACATAAAAATCACATTCAGAACAGTTTCGACTACGCCTTCGCTTGATTCGTGCCGACTGCTTCTAATATCTTGGTCTTCAAATACTGCACCATTTCCACTTCCGTCTTAATCTCCTGGACATCTGTATAGGGAACCTGTAAAGATTTAACGACGCCTCTAAAGCACATTGATTTTTGTATCATCGGCTATTGGACATCAAACATATGGTCATTCTGACATATTTCTTTGGAGGAAACCCGCTGCCGTCACATAGGCTACTCTTTCCGATAAGTACCATGGGGTCTTTTATATGCACTTTCCCGCAATTTCCATGCAATTATTTTCATGATCCCATTATATGGACCTGAACGATCGCGTTATAACGGGGGGCATACTCTAGACCTACTCTGAAATAATCATGGATATTTTTTCTTACCGGGATCACCTTGTATCCATGGTAACCGAGGTGCCGTATGGCCATGGAGTGGAGCCCTGATGGTTGTACGGATGGACCCACCGACATGTCAGAAAACTCGAGGACCTTGAAGGCCAGCCTACAGGTACACAAACATGGTCATGTGATCGCAAACACATTTTCATTCAATGCTCCCTAAATATATACAGTACAACCCCGTTAAACCAAGCTCGGGTAAACCAAACGATCGGTTAATCCAAACTGTTTTCGGCGGCCCGGCAAAATACTGGGCGTTAAATTGGCAAATCACTGATGTGGGGGTGGGGGTTGGGGCGGGGGGGCTTACCCACACATGGGCATTTAAGGGGTGGGCGTTTATGAAATATTGGCGAAGTGGGGGAGGGGGTGGGGAGTGGTGGCCATTAACCCACACATAGACGTTAACCTGTGAGAATACAGTAGTGTTCCCTTCTATGTAGTTACAAATGATTCATGAATGCATCAGTAACAAAGTCGAATACGTAGGATCAAATCTAGGTAAGAGTTTGGGTTTATAAAATTTGATCCTTTCATTAGACTATGCAGCTATATTTTAGAAGCTTTCTAAAATGTCAACTTTGAGAATTTATTCTTTTGAAAGCATTTTTTCTTCTTTTAATAAGAAGTAGACGGGATGACGTAATGAGTAGGGTGCACGCTTGTTGTGTACCAAGTCACGGGTTTTATATCTGGCCGAGTCAAATCAAAGACGTACCAAATTTATACATGCCGCTATCTCACCTGGCACTTTACATTACCAGGACAGGGCAAGAAGAGGTGGAATCAAAATGTCCAATTCGCTACAATTGAAATCTCCCCCCCCCCCTCCACATAATTACCAAAAGTTAAATAAATAAAAATGTGAAAGAAATGAATCGCAACAATACATACAGCTGATTCGGAAAGGACCAAACTTTGGGTTTAATTATGACATTCAGCAATTACTCATAGGACTCTTAAATGCAACGCTTGACAACTTCCGGTTTACCTGTGGGTCCCAGCTTCCGGTTCCGCCTTCTTGGCGATAGGACGCCCACTGCTATCAACGGACAACTCGATATCTGGGGAGAAAGGATGGGGAGCAGGGAAACATCATATTAATCTATATGTGTACATTTGTTTAATGGGGACTTTTTCATGTTAGATAACGGTAGGCTTCTTTTTATTGTTGACAATTTGAAAATGTTTAATATTTTATTGCATATGCGTTGCTTTCATACAGGGGTATGCCGAATGGCACTAGAGCCATATGAAATCACTAGAAAACAGTGCCATAATAAGTAGCAAAGTAGCTCTATACATGTGCTATAAAAAGGAACAGACGATTTTACTTAAAGCTGCATAGTCTGATGAAATATGAAATTTTCAAAACCAAACCAATTATCTAGATTTGATTTTACATATCTAACTTAGATATTGATGCACTTATTAAGCATTTGTTTCTGCGTAGAAGGCAATACTGAGTCAATTTAACTGAACCTGTTACTGCAGAAGTCTATGGTGTCAGAGTTTTGGCAAGCTAATTTTCCATGTTTGCACTCAAAATATCTAAAAAATTTACCATTTAAAATAAAAGTAACCTTGAACTAATGTAAACTCTAAACTAGATACCAGTGATCGATCTAATATATTTATCTCAGAAAAAATACAGAAATTCAAAACCATCGGACTGTGCAACTTTAAATTAAAGCATCATAATAGTCCGTATTGGTGGATGGAGTGCTTTCAAATCGGCCTCATTTGACACATTTAAAAAGACTCCATTCAAAGAGTCAAATACTTAACTATAGATTTCCATCGCTAGTGCAACAAGACACACCTATCATGGATTGATATCAACCTCAACGATAGTTTGATATCAATCCATGATAGATAAGTCATATAAACCTAACGCTGGAAATACCACGTTAATTATTTATTACACCACCTTAAGATCAGATTTATTATTCATTAGAAACAACAATTTTGTAATAATTTATTTCAGATTGAATATGTAAATTGAAAGAAGATGGGTAGGCACTACTTTTGTCTCTATTTCTGTCATTGTTTCTTGTCCCAGCCGGCCTAAATTGAAAGTAGAACCGGTCAACCTCACACGGCACCATAGTGACTTTATAGTGCTGTCCCACTGGGAGACCAGGCTTCCAGCACCATGACCTGATATCCCACTCAGTTACATTATCCTGACACTGAGCCAACCAGTCCTTGCCCTATCCTAATAATGCCAAGCGTCTGGCTAGGAAGCGACAAGTATCAATTTTAAAGTCACTGGTTTGACTCGATTAGGGTTTGAAGAGTGTGCACTGTGACAAATCGGTACCCATCCTGATATGACCTTAGATGTTGCCAGGATGTAAAACTCAAACAAAGAGACATCTAGTAGTTACCGATGTTGAAGCCAGACAGGTGTGGAACGTCGAAGTGCAGGTACTTGTCAGCAGGTGCCAGGTTCGTGAGCGCCTTGATTACAGTCCCCAATGTCATGCGGTTTAGACGCACCGGCACCTAGATGGAAGCAACAAATAGGTTTATTTCCCCAGCAAACATTTCCTCACTGACATAATAGCAAGGTTGCCAACATTAGAAAATGAAAGACCAGAAGATCTTAAGGGATGTTATATTGGGGGGGGGGGGGTACTCCCCCAGAAAAATGCTAAAATCTTAGATTTAATAATCCTTAGGATTTATATAATATTAAAAAATTATAGGGACATAAAATATTCTAAGGGTTGGCAACCCTGAAATTATCGCCATTCCATAAGATTTTGAGTTTCTGTCATTTTCTGAGATAAATATATTAGGTTGATCATTGTAACCTACCTTACTTTAGTTTGATGTAACTTTTATTTTAAATGGCTAAATTTGGAGATATTTGAAGTGCAACCATGCAGAATTAATTTAGGCAATTTTCATATCAGGATGGGTAGGCCTACATACTTGTGATAGTGCGCACTCATGGCAATTTAGTGCTACTCCACTGAGAGAATAGACCACTGGCACCATGACCTGATCTCCCACTCAGTCAGATTATCCTGACACTGAGCTGACCAGTCTTTGCCCTATCCTAGTAATGCAGAATGCTAGGCTAGGTAGCAACAAGTATAAATTGTGTACGTCATTGGTTTGACTCGACCGGGAATCGAACTCTCGACCTTCCGCACGGGAAGCCTGCTCTCTACCAATTCAGCCACTGGGTCTGGTCTGTACTGACTGATCATAAGCATGGAGCAGGATAGTGCTAGGAGAGTACTGGATGAACCCTCACTTCCGGCTGTGTAAACCTCACTTCCGGTTGTGTAACCACACCAGTATCACAGCTCAAGTCCCTTCTGAGGAAGCAATGGACAGGAACTAGGAATATGTCAATTCACAGGTTACCTTCATACGCTGCTCTGATGCGCTTGGTCCAGTGTATCCAGTGACCTCACACTGTGCGGCAGAGAACAAGTTCCTCAGCTTGATGGCCGTTATGTCTGCATGACTGACTTTTGCTGGCTCTTTACCTGCTGGCAGAGCACGCAATTGAAATTGGTAGCTCAAATCACACAAATTTAGCTGCTGTTAAAGTGATGTGTAACTTGTTATGCCTGTATTATTCTGCTGGCATGCCCAAGTGTATATCTAGCCTCACTCCGCCCTTACCTATACTCCTAAAAATGTTGCATACAGTGTACTAGTCATGTTCGCGTCCCAAATGTGGCCTGGCCAATGGCCCCAGATGTGACTAAACGGCTGAACGCCATTGGGGGGTATTGCTGGAATGTCCATTAATCCGCCTCTTTTAGCTAAGAATTGTCTTTATTGTAAATAAACGGAGGGGCCTTTAGGGGTACCAGCCATTGCTTGTTTGTTGTTTTATGTCCTAGCAACATCTAAGGTCACATCAGGACAGGTATTGACTTGTAACAATGCGCACTCATGGCGATTTTATGGTGCTGCCCTACTAGGAGACCAGGCTGCCAACGCCATGACCTGATATCCCACAGTTACATTATCCTGACACTGAGCCAACCAGTCCTTGCTCAATCGTAATTTCAAGCGCCTGGTTAGGAAGCGACAAACATCAATCCTGTACGTCATCGGTTTGACTCGACCGGGAATTGAACTCCCGACCTTCCACATGGGGGGGGGGGGCTGTGCTTCACCGATTCGGCAACCGCTTCCGGTGATTACAAAAGAATTATCTCAATTGATATGAACTAACTTACCTTGAAGGCTATTAGTAAACTTGGGGTCCAATATATGATTCACCATCTTTGTGGTGTGCTGCTTCAACACTGCGCAATTCCACACGACATCGACCCACTGGCGGTGATTCTGATCTGCAACCACCTCCAGCTTATGCACTACTTCATCGAACTGACTCGCTAGTGCCTCCGGTAGAAAATTCAAGTTGGCGCTAGTCAATAATAAAGCCATGAAGTCTTGTGTCGTTGCAGTGACAACATTGTCTATGATAACTCTGGCTAACATATCCAGAAGCGGTTCATCCCTCCAGCGCAGAGTGCTAAATGATTGCAAGAGTCCGGCCGCAACCTGTGGAGTGTCGATGGCCGAACTGCCACTCATCATAATAACATCGGTAAGCTTCCGAAGGAAAGCCACATCGAATATATGTAAATTAATGCAGGAGTAAAGCAAGTTCTGTACCTGTGCTATCCCAAGCTCAACATCATCACCAGCCATCACCGTCACAACCTTTTGCACTAAAGCTTTGTTTCTTCGCTTTCGCTGTGAGAGTAGCGATAAGATACGAAACATGTCCTTTGTTGACATACTGTCACTGATATCAAGCGCTCTCATCTCGAGCTTACTGAGGAGCACTTTGTTGTTCACACTGACTATGTACATTAGAGTTACCAGATCCTGTGGTCGCACAATCTCAGCACACCGCTGATCGACTTGGTCCAGCGCATGCTGGAGAACCTTCTTTCGCAGATCCGTCTCCTGGTGGTCTTTGTGTAATAGTATCACCTTTTAAGACAACTCATATTATATTTATCATGCGGAGAATAAAAGTTTGTTTGTTGGGGAAACATATAACTATTATAATATAAGTAAGAACTGAGTCAAGGTGGTCATAATAGGTTGACAACATATTATGGTCACACCTACCTACCTACCGACACATAAAAATATGCCCACACATACACAGTAAAACTTCTCTAAATCGACAGATCACAGGACCGACTTTAAATGGTCCATTTAGGGAGGTGGTCGGTTTAGGAAGCTTTTTTATTTGTTATCATTACAATGGTATTGTATGGGCAATCGTTTGGGCCCAAATAAAGCGAACGATATAGAGTAGTGGTCGATCTGTGGAGGTGGTCGGTGAGAGGCTTTACTGTATATAGTGTTATATATGAACATATGTATATATCAGAAGTCTCAGTGACAAAAATAAAAAATCCCTAAAATAAAACTAGGGGGGGGGGGGGTGCGGAGGCATGCCCCTCTGGAATTTTGTTTCAACTGTTTGTGCTCTCAGTCTTTGTATGCTGAGTATGAGTTCTGATATAAATTTTTATTTTTCGCAGACATGATTCCCCCCCTACACCCCGCTGATTTGGAAACTCAGTTTTCGCTGAGAAATGGTGCCCCCGATATATAAACACACACATATATAAATAAGAGCCTGTCCGCTTGCCAGGGACAAGTGAAAATTCAGACGGCCAAGTGAAAATCACACCAGACTTTTCCGTTGGGCAACTGAAAAACTTAGCTTAATTCTATCACTACCTATATATAAAATGAAAAGAGAAAGAGTATTATCCATACCTTGATAATATCATTAAATCCCATGGACTTGAGCAAAATCACACCAGACTTTTCCGTTGGGAAAGTGAAAAACTTAGCTTAATTCTATCACTACATATATATAAAATGAAAAGAGTATTATCCATACCTTGATAATATCATTAAATGCCATGTACTTGAGCAAAATCACACCAGAATTTTCCGTTGGGAAAGTTAAAAACTTAGCTTATTTCTATCACTACATCTATATAAAATGAAAAGAGAAAGAGTATTATCCATACCTTGATAATATCATTAAATGTCATGGACTTGAGCAACCATATAGTTTGAGTCTCCAGTGATGTTGTGAGAAACACGTCATCCGCACTCATTATAAGAAGAGATTCGACAGACGACAGCAGGTTTGGAAGAGTGATCTGCTGCACCTGCAATAAATGGTCACTGCTTTAGGAAATTGTTGCAAGGATAGTAGTTTTTCATAGCACTGTCACACTACGACGTATTGCATCAGCGTATGCCCAACTTATGAAATAAATTTCAAATTTGTGATGCCTTGGTGTGCAACGCCATATGAGAGTGTTTACCAGTGTTCTCTTAACGAACACTACTTATGCCAAACGTACCCATAACGTATCTCAGCGTACACCAACGTGTTGGCACAAAATCACATATCTCTCCATACGCTGAGCCTATACGGTGTAGTGTGACAGGGCCTTTAGCTTTCCACTTTGCACAGATGACACTTTTATGCAGAGAGGAATGAATTGGTTAGTTGTTGGAGTTTTACATTCTTGCAATATCTAAGGTCACATCAGGACAGGTACCGTCTTATGACGACTTTATAGTGCTGCCCCATGGGGAAATCAGGCCGCTGGCACCATGACCCAATATCCCACTGTCAAATTATCCTGACACTGTGCTAACCAGTCCTTGCCCTATCCTATTAATGCCAAGTGGCAGGCTAGGAAGTAACAAGTATCAATTTGATACGTTATTGGTTTGACTCAACTGAGAACCAAACTCCCGATCTCCCACATGGGAGTCGGCCACTGCATCCGGTAAATGTAGATAAAAGATTCACCCCGTACCTACAGTAGGGGTGAAAAGCAACCCATTAGAAAAAGTGGCGAAAACTGTTTGGTATCAAACAACCAATCAAAAGCTGTGTTCACACACACAACTTTAGGCCGAACTAGATAAGGCGAACTAGATGAGGCGAACTAGGCGTGAAAGTGTGTCGTGTCCACACATGCAGTACTTGGGACGGTTTAAGGCGGAAATCGATATCTGCGCATGAGCAAGTCCATACTAACCAGCGCCACTTTTGGTTAGTCGACGTCACCACGGGAGAGTGTGGGTTCGACCTAGATATGTAACCACTGAATCGTATTGTTTTGGAACAGTCAAAACTTCTGCTGGGCAGTGAAAACCTAAAAATAAACGATGAAAAAAATATCTGTGCACAGCTAGCAGTTTCATAGACCAAATTATATAATATGCGCTTTTGATCGACTGGAAAATCAACAAACTCAGGTCTCAACTGCGCATGCGTGTGACGTGCTTAAGCCGCCTCAAGTAAACCGCTACCGTTCACACAAGCAAGATGGGCCGACTTAAGCTAGTTCACTTCAAATAAACCACCTCGCGACGTGGTCTAGTTGAAGCGAACTAGATGAGTCGACTCAGGCTTAAGTCGCCTCAGCGTAGCGTCCACACGATCAATGTGAGTCGAACTAGACAAGGCGAACTAGTTGAGGCGACTTAACGCATGTGTGTGAACAGGGCTAAAGAGGAGCTCCTGGTTCCCTCATCCAGTGTTTATCTATATTGGCACAGAGTTCAGGAAATGAGAGAGAATGCAAAAAGACAAGATAGTGACTCCAAAATGCTCCCGATTTGACTTATAAAGTTTATTATGCTCCATTATTTAATCAATTCTGTATTCAAAAGTTGCTGGTAAATATATAAAGGTATATGAAGATCACAATAACCTGGTTGTGTAGAACTTGCGTAAGCTGCTCAAAGCCTGCGCCATTCAGCAATGCCGCGAGTCCTGCCATGTCCACTTCTTCCCCCCGTTGTACCAACTGCCGGAGATGCCGGAGAACATTCACCGCTGCCTCCACATCCACTCCAGCATCTTCCACCAGCTTCAGCGTTGTCATTATATTCGGACTCTCCCTCAAGTCAGAGTCAAATCGAGGCCCGGGAGGTTTTGATGGGTTCAGTGTATTTGTCCGATTGTGTTGCGCCTGTTCAGTGATAGAAGATGTACCCGTTTAATTGACAGTGCAACTTTTCACACCACAATGCATAGGTTTTAACTGAATTAATCCCACTGCTTTCTGTGGATGTCAAAAAAATATTCGTACCAACAGAAGTACTAATAGTACCTTTTTCTGAGGGTTTTTTTTTTACAGAGGAATAAAAACACCTCAACAACAAAAATCACACTGCTTTTTATGGATGTCAGAACACTATTTATACCAATTGAACTATTAATAGTACCTTTAAATCGACGGCTAGCCTAGGTGGGTGAGAATACGGTCACAACAAGGACAGGGGAATGCTCTCTAAGGATAGTTTGTACTGATTCATCAGTGGAATGGAGCTAGGATAATGCTAGGATAGTACAGATGAACTACTTGAGGTAGTTTTCATGACCTTACTACATGTTCATGATACAATAAAACCAGGGATGATAGTGCTTTCAGGCAAAAATACACGGAAATCAAGCCGAGATTATTCTCCCGGCGGCAAATTTTCGTTTACACCTATATAAGAAAATGCCCCCAGGCTGTGAAAAAAACCTGGAAATCCGCTTAAAAACAGAAAAATATCATCCCTGAAAACTTCAACTCAACAATATAACACTTGCCCTTTTCATGCTTGCTGTAAGTGTAACGTCCTGTTGGGACCTCTCATTCGGTGGGGTTCGATGTAGATGGTTCTGAGTTGTTGTCGTAAAGTGGGCAGCCTTTCGAAGAGACGGGGAACGACCTTTGAAGATGAGCGCTAGGCGGGGCAGACGTGCACTCACGCCCGCCATGGTTCCTAACATCTCCGAGCGATGAATTATCCACTGAAAAGCATCATAATTATTATTATTATTAATAATAATAGGTTAGCTTAACACCCCAGAGAAAGCTGGCACCCCTCTTCCGGCCATAACAATATCATGATGTGTAGGTTGTTTTGGGGTTTGTGGTGGGTTTCTTTTTACATACAAAAAATTTAATATTCGATTTTAACACAAGTCAACTGAAACATAAAGTCTTATCTGCTTTGGATATAGACTGATGCATTATTTCCGAGTCAGACACGTTCCAGATTTGTCAGAACACAGTAGGCCCTACCATAAACATTTGGTGTCAATATGGGTGTGGACGTGCTGAATTAAATAATTGTTTCTGAGATGGCGAATACAAACCTGCCAGAATATTTACATAATATTGGTGTAATGAGTAACTAAGAGGGTGTTTCTTCCGTTCAGAAAATTAGAAGTACGAATGGAAACATGACCCGATACTAACCTTTAAATCAAACTGCTAGTTTCATTCTTGGCTAAGATCCCATGACCTGCCAGGCAACTAATTCAGCCATCCTGTCTATTTGCCTAAAAAATACATTTGTGTAATTGTCACAGGAGTAAAGCCATAATGTTATAGAGGGGGTGTAATGACGTCACGAGGCAACTTCCGGTGGCCATATTGGATTACATATGCAAGGCTTGGAAGTGCTTACATTGTGTTTATTTACCCATTTGTTGGTTTATTTGTCACTGTTTTGAGCAGTTTTCCCTCAAAAGTTGGGGGGAAAGGGTTTTTTGATGGAGGGGAAGCATTTTTTAAATCATGTAGCCTCACATCATTGCTAAAGTGCAGTATGTTGACACTTTGGATGCTCTGTCAAAGAATTAGAAAGGTTCGGGCAGTACCCGCTAGGTGGCGCCACATACTTCGGCAGCCCTGATTATAGGTAGGCCCAGTGGTGGCCATAGTGTTCTTGGTATAAGACAGGGGGCGCCATAGGTGGTATTAAGTGTAATCCAAGATGGCTAACCGCTGAGTGATGACGTCACATGCACTCCCTCTATACGGTGAGTAGCGTTCGTACGCGGCGTTCCACGGTCTCATACAGCTCCATGGTGGCATGGTCCATGCCATACCATATGATATGGCGTATTATACCAATATACGCTTGGTATTAGCACACTGTTCATACCATATTTTATTACTCCGTTATTACATCCGACTAGGTTATGGTGCTGTGCAGAAACACTCATTGGTCAATTGCAACTAAAAAGAGGAGAATTATTATAACTATACAGTATAGACAGTATTATGAGTATACTCGATAGACGGATAGTCACCTTGACAACTCATCGACGATGGGTTCTTACATAAGTCATAACACGTCTGACGTCACTTCTCATCTGTTAAAATCACGTCTGCTTTAAAGTGACCGATATCGATTGATACGAGGCTGGGTATATTAGAGTATTAGTGTAAATTGCGCTTGATTTCTGGCTTGACATAATATATTGATTAAACTATGAGTAGTCGGAGGTCGACATTTTACCGTCTGAATGACACTCACACAAACATCAGAATATGTGTGGGCGATAATAGAGATAAACAAAACACTGGTCTATGTTCTTATTATAGAGATAATTTAAAAGCAAACATATGAACAGTTCCAAAGCATCGCCATAATCAGAATACATAAAATGGAAAATGCAAGCAAATTCTAACCTCTTAAAAATGTACATACGACTTTTTGAACAGCAAAGGCATTATAAAATCCCGGTCGCAAATCGACCTTGACCGTACATCTAGCTTTATGGTTTAAAACGAGTTTCGTATTCATTCTAAAACATAATGCATGATGCTTTTTGTTTAAATTTATTAAGACATGTGCTGCAATGTATAGATTTATGGGAGATGCAACTGATAGAACTAATCTATACTCTAAATCATAATATTAAGAAATACCAAAGTTCGGGCTGGCTTACCCGCCAAATTCGATTTCCGGCCATCCAAAGTTGTAAACAGTGAAGTAAGTGTAACATTGCTCAATTTAGGTTTTCTCTCTCTTTTAAACGGCACCCTTTAGGGGTTTCATGGTTTGAAAAGCAAGATTGGATATTAAAGCACGCATATGCTATGTCATTGTTGCTTACGTAGCAATTTGTAATGGTCTATAATACAAAGTAATGTCTTTTTCAAATTAAATTTCTTTTTTGTTTTCATTTGACATTTCGACTAGATAAAAGATTTTATGATGATGAAAATTTATCTACATTTCGACATGATTAACTCATTTGTCAGGATTTTCAATGCATGGAACCGAAACAAACTTAATTAATATGATCTTCATCCTATGTGATAATGTTATTAAAATTAGTGTTGACCTACCTTAGTAAGTTAGTTAGGTACCCCAGTAAACTTTTCAAATTATTCCAAACATTCAAATTATAATTTCATTGGAAGCTCCAATGAATCAAAAGCAATATGCTTTTTGAATTTTTAAGATATTCCAAAAATTGAATGAGATATGTGCATTTGAAGTTTGTTGAAGTTAAGATTTTTTGTATTAGCTAATGCACTAGAGAAGTGCCTTATTTAGGGTGCATAATAGTAGGCTGTGTTATATGAGTCACTCACCCAAGCCATAAAATTCTGACCTTGACTAGCATAGAGAATCCAGTAAAAGCTGCCTGACACCAACTTTTGGCTGCCAGATTTGAGAGTTGCGATTCCAGTTGTACTTGTAGTCATTGTAAGACCATTTTTAGGAAGAAAAAATGCTAAAGTTTCACATTCTCATAGTTAACATGGACATTCCTGTCAGTCTTACCTCTGATTTCTGCATCTGAAGATTTGAATGGCTTAGTAAACTGCCTTTCAAATGTCATACAACACTGAAAATAGTCTCTCTCTGTGCCTAAGTCTGTTGTGCTTCAAAAACGGATGTAGCAGTGAATGCAGTGTGCCTATGATTCATGTGTGGTGCCGTTTTTCGACATGACTGTACAGCTCAGAAGGGCGCAAGAAGTTGTACAAGTTTTATAGGCCCGGCGACAGTGGCGCTCCCGGCGGATTCTGGGGTACCTACCTTAGTACCTAGTCCTAGTCAGGCTAGTGACCTAGAGTAGATAAAAGATTCACCCCAACAAATGTATAATATAGAGGGAGTGCACGTAAAATCACTTTTTTACATTTTGGCGCAGGGGTAAAGTTGGACGTATACGTAGCGTATGGCCAACGTATGGCTAATGTGCTTCCGGGTGAAAAACACTCGAATTACACTAACAGTACATTCACAGAATGCCAGTGAACGCTATATACGTTATTCGATCGCCAGAACTATGCCTCATACGTTACATACGTCAAGACACGCTGGAGAAATGCTAAACATACGTTAGACATATGTTGTCAGTACGCGGACTGTACGTTCCCACTGCCTTTAATGTAGGTCAAAGTAGTGAACAACGTTTGTCTAACGTACATCTAACATACATCTAATGTACATCGACATACGCCTAACATACCGTACGGCCGGCATAAAATCCAAATGTTGTCGTACGTCGAAAGTTTTGTGCGTGCACAAAACTTTGCCGACGCACAGCGCCATATCTCAATGTACATTGGCGTATACCAACGGGCGTCTAAAGCACATATAACAACGTATCCCGAAGTAGCAGCCAAAAATCACATATGTTGGCGCGATGCGTCCTAATGTGACATCCCCTTTAGAAAAAACAAGTTTGAATTCCCGGTGCGTCAGAATTTGCCAAACGGGGGGGTATAATTGGACATGTGTGGAACATATGCATAGCGTACATCTGACGTACGGTTAGTGTATCATAGCTCACAAAACGCTTGCATACGCTCACGGAATGTTGGCAGAATGATATATATATGTTACTCTATCACCAGAGGTATGGCGTATACGGTCAATATGTCAAGAAACGTTGGAAATACGGCAGGCATACATTAGAATACATTAATATTATGTTACTCATACGTAGGCAGTGCGCAGACTATACACGGACTGCACATTCCCACCGATTGTACGTACGGCTAATAGAAAGTGGCATATGCCTAGCGTACCCCTAATTTATACCCTAATGTATGTCTAAAGGGGCTGTCACACTACAGCGTCAGCGCGTGCTCAACATGAGAAAATTTGCCAGTACGTCGGCATTCGTCGAATTTTTCAGCGGTGGGGGATAAAAATTGGCATACACACAACGTATGCGGGACGTATCTCTGACCTATTGCTAGCGTATGAGAGCATTCATGTGCCTCGCAAAATGCTTGCAGACGCTCACAGTGCGCTGACCAACGTTACTCCATCGCTAGAAGTACTGCATATACGTTAAGTATGCTGGAGATACGGCAGGCATATATTCTAAGTACATTAGGAGTACGTTATGCATCCATTGGCTGTACACGGACTGCACTTTCCCAACAGGCTGAACGTAGGCTAACGTGCAGCAACGTATCCCTAACGTACACCAAAGTATCCCGAATTTACACGCAGCGTACGTTCAACATACGAGGCACACATCGACACACATCGGAAATTTTTAGCATGTACAAAAGATGTTTGGAGCCTCAACGTACGCTGACGTCTTTGGTTGAAAGTCACATACATCGGCATATGCTAAGGCTATACGTTGTAGTGTGGCAGGCCCTTAATGTACACATAGCATATGCGTAGCGTGTACGACACACATTGAAAATTTTGTACATGTTCAAACAAAAATTGCCGAGCCAACATACCCTTAACGTATACGACGTATGCATTACCTACACGTAGCGTATGTCGGCATACACCAAAGTGTTGCCGCGCATTGGCGTGCATTGAGGCTGCATGTCGTAGTGTGACGACCAGTCGGGATGGCTGAATGAGTTAGAGGGTCCGTCTCCTGCGATGGTAGGTCGTGGGTTCGAGTCAAACCAATGACTTAAAAATTTATACTTGTTGCTTCCTAGCCAGGCGCTCGGCATTATTAGGACAGGGCAAGGACTGGTGTGCTCAGTGTCAGGATAATGTGACTGAGTGGGATACCAGGTCATGGTGCCAGCGGCCTGGTTTCCCAGTGGGACAGCACTATAAAGTCACCATGAGTGCCCACTGTCACAAGTCGGTACCCATCCTGATATGACCTTAGATGTTGCTAGGACATAAAACAACAAACAACAATCGTAGTGTGACAGGGCCATTATGTGACGGTGTCAGTAGCCTCAGGCTGAGTGGGGCAGAGTCTGAGGTGAATCTTTTATCTAAGTGACATAATTGAAGTATTTAAAATTATGAAAGGTTTTGATAATAGATATGAACCAATTTTTCACCTTGAATAAAAGAGAAGGCAGTCGGGGCCATACTCTCAAACTGGTAAAACTCAGAGCCATTTCAAAGTTACGGCAACACAGTTTCTCAAACAGGATCATAAATATATGGAACAATCTCCCACAAAATGTTATTGATGCTGAGTCAATAAATTCATTCAAGAACAGATTAGAAAAAGCATGGGCTGATGATCCAGGGAAATTTGACCCCTTATTTACCACATGCTACTAATTATTCCTTGTGTTGCATATTTACTTGCACTCAAGCAAAAATAAGAGACAAATAAGTGTTCACACTTCCTGTCTACCATTCGCTATTTCGCTAAGCACCCCTACCAAGATGATCCGAGACCTAGTTGCTCCCGCAGAACTGGTGCTTGGCATTAATAGGATAGGGCAAGGGGACTGGTTAGCCCAGTATCCGGATAATGTGACCGAGTGGGATATCAGGTCATGGTGACGGCAGCCTGGTTTCCCAGTGGGAAAGCACTATAAAGTCGCCATGGGTGTGCACTGTCAGTTGTAAGTCGGTACCCGTCCTGATATGACATTAGATGTTTCTAGGATGTAAAACTCCCATAACGAACCAAGCGTGTATGGCGTTTGCAATTAGATCAGTGTTCATGAAGGCACCGGTGTCTAAGCTGTGTATGCAGGATTCAATATATAGATATTTTGGTTTTGAAATGTTCTGTTTTCATCGGACTATGCAGCTTTTAAAGTCTGATTGTTTGTTCAGACGCTCAGAGAACGGGATGGTTGCGAGAGAGGACTTCTTGGAGGCTGTAGAAGCAGAGGAAGATACGCTCTTTCTGAAGCTCATTGAGAATCATGTGAGTACAGTGCATGCATGCATACATACATACTTACATACATACATACATACATACATACATACATACATACATACATACATACATACATACATACATACATACATACATACATACATACATACATACATACACGCACGCGCGCACACACACACACAGTTGCATGTACAAACTCATGCTGAATTTCTTTTCTCTCTTTGACTAGTGTCTCTTTGAGATTTGAGGCTAATTCCCGCCACTAGTCTACGACAAGGTACATTAAAACCGCTGCCATTTTTCAAGCATGCGCGCGCAGACCCGATGGACGTTGACGAGGTGGTGGCTAGCCTGGACCGGAAGAAGCTAGCGGAAGTGTGGCAAAAGTTGCAGCTGTGTTGTACCCGGACACTACTCAGCTTCAATGCAGACTCCGAAGGAGAGGAGCAAGAAGAGGTAAAAATTTTAAACAGAACAAGTCCCATACCAGGAGACTCAAGAAAATAATTACGGGCCGCAAATCTCCATAATTTGTTGTTTTTTTAAAACTGGTGATCGTTTGTTTATTCTGCTCATGATGGTTAAGTGCATGCACTTGTTTCGGCTCTGTGCAGTCGTAGTCATAATACATGCTGATAGATTTCCTTTATCAATAATTTCTGTAAACTTGTTTATGGTACGTTTGAGTGCTGGTGGCCATGTCGGGAAAAATTCAGGTAGAAGTGACCAACCGGTGTTAGGACAGGAAGCACTTGCTGACCAGCTGCTTTGCTTACCTGCTCCAACAAGCAACAGCGCTCCAAGCCGCTCTAGCTGTACCATAGATCCTTTCCGAATGAGCACACAATAGATTCACTTTCACCGCTTATATAATATTTGCATAAAGGTAAACATTTATACATACATGTAAAATCTGGAAGATACCAAATTTTTTAATATTTCTTTTGGTTTTCGTCTATATTTTGTAGTCTATATTTTCACTAGTCTGCTCATCATTAAAATGATTTGTGTAAATTACTTCCACCATATACAGCTGAAATACCAGTGCTTTGGAACTGACGAATGTGTTATTCTGAAGAATAAGATATATGGAGTCTACCTAATCGCCCCCCCCCCCAAATCTATTTTTAGAAGTATCTGACGTCATCAAATTTGTGTTACTCAGTCTGTTTATTTTACCACTAACGTAAACGCCAATTCTTTTTGTGTTATCTATTTTTCTAATGTGTAAGAATACCAGATCTATAAATAAAATAACTTCTCTTATTTTTGTTTTTGTTATTGACGAAGAAAATACGTTGGTTGCATTTACCATGAAAAGACCCATATGTAAGTCTAAATCTAGATACGTGTTTTGCTTTTGAAAATGTTATGCTTTTTTTTCTGAACGACACAACTTTGTTGTTTTGGCTAGGTGAAGACTAAGGTGTGGAAGCTCTACTAATTATCAGTAGTAAAGAGCCAAGTGGTGGGAGTACTATAATCACTGTGTGTAACATTCGATGATTAAGCGAGAAGGAATTTGAATCGCAGACGTCTTCCTCATTCCACTGCTCCTAGCCCTATCCTATTAATGCCGAGTGCCAGGTTAGGTAGCGACAAGTATCCATTTGTTCCCCTCAGCCAGACTTCGCATGGCATGACCGGTCAATCCACATATTAAAACTGTTTCGGGTCCTTACTTGTACTCCTCTTCTGAACTTTATAGAAAATCCCGTTATATTTCCGGTTTAAATTATTTACAATGTCCAGGAGCTGGCGAACGCTTCCAAAATGCTGCAGGGCATCGTGCTTGTTGCCATGGCAACCATACAGATGAAGAACCTTGTTGTTTTCCCCGAGTTATTAGAGACGGTGGTTGTCCTACATGGTAAGAGTTTCTTCAAATTCACAAAGTTGCATAGTGCGATGATTTAGAGTTTCGATAATTTTCTGAGATAAATATATTATGTTGATCGTTATAATCTACCGTACTTTAGTTTGAAGTAACTTTGATTTAAAATGGCTAACTAATTTGAAGTGTAAACATGGTAAATTAATTTGTGCATGCTTGTTAATACTCTTATCCCATAGTGTTCAGGAGTAAGCAGTTCTATTAAATTGACTTAGTATATATATATACACTTCTGTGCAGCAACAAATACTTCATAATATTGTCATGGGGGTGATGAAAATGGGAAATATTGCGCCTAGAGCGGGACTCGAACCCACATCTCTTTGCATTCCGGGCCAGTGTGCTAACCATTACACCACCTAGGCTCCCTGATATCAACACACTACCCATGCCTACCTGTCTATGTGGTTACTTGCCTGAGAGGTCAGTGCCGACTACTACACTCGTCCCCCTGGAATTGTAAGTCTTTTAAATGGTCATTTAATGCTTACAATTACATACATGTAGGCAATGCACTTACACATACATACACAGGGTAGGTTCAACATCCATACAGCACATAGCTTGTACAGGATCATGGTCACGGCAACCAGTGTCATGGGGGTGATGAAAATGGGAAATATTGTGCCTAGAGCGGGACTCAAACCCACATCTCTTTGCATTCCGGGCCAGTGTGCTAACCATTACACCACCTAGGCTCCCTGATATCAACACACTACCCATGCCTACCTGTCTATGTGGTTACTTGCCTGAGAGGTCAGTGCCGACTACTACAATATTTAAGCCTAAATCCAGGTAAGTGCTTTGCTTACAAAACTTTGTTCCTTTTATGGGACTGCAATTTTAAGCCAGTCCTCACTGTTATTCGGGAAGGTTGGTTGGTTGTTGGGGTTTCACATCCTGGCAATATCTAAGGTCATCCGGACTAGAGATCTTGATGATATCAGGATGGGTACTGACTTGTGACAGTGTCCACTCATGGTGACTTTATAGTGCTGCCCCACTGGGATACCAGGCCTCCAGCACCATAACCTAATATCCCACTCAGTCACATTATCCTGACACTGGGTCAACCAGTCCTTGCCATATCCTAATAATGCAGAGTGCCTGGCTATGGAGCGACAAGTATACATTTTTTAAGTCATTGGTTTGATTCAACCAGTGTTCGAACCCATGCGTTCGAAGCCCACGATCTACCAAAAGGGAAACATGCTGAACTGATTCGGCCATCCCGTTTGGCAGCAGAAGTGAGGGTTTCGGTGTGTGTCTATTCAATGTGAGTTGACATGGTGGTTAAAGGCCCTGTCACAAAACGACATATAGCCTTAGCATATGCCGACGTATGTGATTTTGGACCAACACGTTGGTGTATGTTGAGATACGTTAGGTGTACGCTGTCATATGTCGTACAAATTTTGAGCATGTTCAAAATTTTCAATGTACGACAACGTTAGGCAAACGCTAGGTATTCGTTAGACATACGTCGGGCGGAAGGTCAGGAGTTTGTTTCCCAGTCGAGTCAAACCAGTCACTTTAAAATTGATATTTGTCACTTCATAGCCTGGCGCTTGGCATTAATTTAAAAAAGATTGTTATTGAGGCTGTATTTATACTGTCCATAACATATAAGCCTGGATACCCAGGCTTGTTTTCAATGCTGGCCAGTTGTAGTGTTGGTGTTATCTTACCACACAGTACCTGCTGATAAGGTATTTGATTGCCTGCATTTCAGTAGCAGACAGATAATTGGTTGGGATGGTTAGTAGCCTATGTTAGTTTTTTTTGGATTTTCTTGGAATATATGTATTATTTTATTTTGTTCTACTCTTATTACTAGACTAGCCTACTCCTCTTTACATATCATAGGCTTGTACGTAGCTGTGTGCTGTGCTATCTGGCTACTTTTGGCATGGTTACCTTCCATTGGGCGTCCTGCTGGTGGGCCGTGACATATCACATGCCCATTTGCAGTGCAGCTTAGTGGGTGTTTCCTAGCCTTATTTTGCACAGATATTTTTTGTAAATTTTTAGGTCAGGAATTTGTCATTCCTTTACCATTTGGGCATTCCACACCTTGGTAGCCATTTCCAGCATGCTTCTCTCATGAGCTTTTATTTGGCTTCTGGTCTGCTTTAGTAGTGGCACATTATTTTCTCTAGTAGCCCTTTGTGGTTACATGGTGATTATTTAGTATCCGTAGATGTTTGAGCTTGTTTTGTGTTGGGGTTGGCTATTCTGGGTCGATCCGAAATAGGGAAAGACTGCTAGGTAGGATAGGGTAGTTAATAGAATAGGGCAAGGACTGGTGAGCTCAGTGTCAAGGCAATGTGACTGAGGGCGATATCGTGTCATGGTGCTGGCGGCCTGATTTCCCTGTGGGGAAACACAAAAAGGTCACCATGAGTGTGCATTGTCACTAGTCGGTACCCATCCTGATATGACCTTAGATGTTGCCAGGACGTAAAACTCCAACGACCAACCAACCGTGATGTTTGATAACCTACTGCCAAACTCAGCACTTTGGTTTCATTCCCCAATGCCCTCTTGTGTCTTCTTAGCCGGGTAGACATTGATAGTTCAGGGATGAACAATTTCCGCCATTTCGCGGATTTCCGCGATCTTTACTCTACTGCCATCCAGTAGCATTATTAGCGTATGATAATACATTGTTCAAATGCAGCAGCACTGTCAGCTTAGGCTAATATGTTCAAACGTTGCAGCACTATCAGCATATGCTAATACATTGTTCAAATGCAGCAACACTATCAGTATATACCAATACGTATGAAATCTGACTTTCGGGAATTTACCACCAATTTTCCACAAATCTCTAACAGTGTTAAGCCTGTGGGTGAATATTCTTATTTTCAAGGAAATTCGCCCTCAATTTACAGATAACCTCACCATAGGCATAGATGTTTTTGCGGGCGACAACTTTCATCCCTGATACTTGCTTTGCAGGTATCCTGATGTCGCTGCCGGACTCTGAAGCTAAGCTGGCTACAAGCATCGCTAGGCTCTGTGAGACTTGGTGGAAGGCGGGTTTGGAAGGACGCAGCAACCTCACGGACCAGACGCTGCTCTGGCTGCTCAGTAACACAAGTCATGGTAAAGTAACGGTGTGTATCCTTGGCGCAAAGGCCCTATCAAATTAAAACCAGAACCTAATAACCACTAACAGAACAAGGTGATGGCCGTCAGCGAAAGGAGCCACATGTAGCGAAACAACTAACCAATTGTAGAACTACCAGACTCAGAGAGGGTAGGGGGATGTGCGAGAATGCTTACAAGCCGAGAAAGACTGCATGCAGTATATAGCTACACAATGACTGAAAGTGACAAAACAAGGGGAATCATGAGACTATTACTGTCTAGCGACGAAAACAAGTCATCAGGCTTAACTGTTATTGGGAAGCATAAATACACCATCCAAAAACACCATATATTAAAAAATAATAATATAATAGCTGATTTTATAGGGTTAAACTTAAAGGTTGAATTGTCATAAAATGTTGACGTTGCAGTAAAACACTACGTCTAATGATTAATTACAACAATTGTCTTGAAATATATTCCAATTTAAAAAAAACTAAAGCCAGTGCGCCCTAATGTGTATGGGTATTTTGGGTCTTTAGCGGTATATTTTTTGTAGCATTATTATGAAAAAGTGCTTGCGACATCGTCATAAATCAGCTCTTGTGAAAAGGGCCAGATCTTGTTGCGGTTATTTATGTGGAGTGCAAACCCATACTGACATAAAGTGCGAGTATGGGTTACGACTGTTATTATATGTATCATTTAAGGTCATTTGCAGGTCACTGATATAATGCGCGTGTATGGGTTACGACTGCGGTTACATGATTCGTTAACTGCCATTTGTAGGTTCCTGATATAAAGCGTGTGTATGTGTTACGACTGCTGTTACATGATTCATTAACGGCTATTTGCAGGTTACTGATATAAAGCGCACTATATATTATGACTGCTGTTACATAATTCATTAACTGCCATTTGTAGATTACTGATATAAAGAACATGTATGGGTTATGACTGCTGTTACATGATTTGTTAACTGCCATTTGCAGGTTACTGATATAAAGCGTGTGTATGGGTTGCGACAGTGCCTTGTTCAGTTTGATGTCGACTCTGCAGAGGCTGCTCAGCTCAAGGCGGTACTCCTCACCGTGCTAATCTCACCAAACTACATCAAGTTAGACGAGGTCAGTTACATCAATTTATCTTGTGCTGTGTGCGTTATTACAAGTCTTTAACGAGTTATGGGTCGTTCACTGAAACTGGGTATCAATGTGCGAAAATGAGACCAAAAGTGAAAACATTAAAAATAATTTCCGATTTTTTTCCAAATAATTACAGAAAACATTCCAAATAATAGCAGAATCCAAGTTCATGTGACGGTTTACATGTTGTGCATATATCAGAGTTGTGGGGGGAGCTATTTCACTTTTTAAATTTTAATATACACCTGGTGGCAGAAGTGGTGGCACTGTAGCCGCTGGCGGCATATCGGTGGTGCCCCCTGATGACAATGTCAGGAATCTGGAGAAGTGCTGCCACCTTGTGTTACAATTGTGCACAAGTACATAGGATTGTCTTTAGTCCTGTGTATTATATGTATTTTTTACATTTTTCTAGGGCCGTCGTTTCTTAGCATTTCTCTTCACCCTGAAGCCAAGCTTTGTCGAAGAGTTGCACAAGACGATAAAGAATCAACTCCCACAATCCAGAAAGTAAGTGTTGTTGTAAAGAATAGTTTGTGAAACCGCCTTCTAAATCAGGGTAAATATATAGGGTTAGTGTGGGCCCTTGAACACCTGGAAAGTCATGGAATTTGATAATCCAGGATTCCATGCCTGGAGAGACCTGACATTTGTCTAAAGATCCTTGGAAAATGGGAAATGATGACTTTTTTTTAAAGCTTATATTCGCCAACGTGCCCAAATTTTAATCAGTGATGTTTTGAATTTAAAGAGATTTGTGTGGGTTTGTTATCCTGCTTCTTGATTTTTATATTAAGACTATACATACATTCATTAACACCGAGATAGCTTCAAACCCCAGGGGCCATATGCATGGAGTGGTGTTAGCAGCATGTCATGTTAACTATCTAACACTGGGTAGCTATCACCGGTTATCAGGAGCGTCGCGAAGTATGTCACGCTGTATGCATGGGGACCTAAATGGTTCGTGTTAGCTAAACCTTTATTTATTCATAGATTTGGGAAATCCCTCTGAGCCTGTTGAGGGCGAGCACCTGGTTGGGCCTAATATATTGCCTTCTCCACACACCGGGAACCATCGAGCCTTGTTACTGGTGAGCCTATTCCCAGCGGGCACCGCTATTTGACAACATCGCCGCCGATGCGGCAGCGGCGTTAATATCACGTCAATGTTTGGTTTAATTTGACCAAATTTCGGCGGTGGCGTTAATATCGCTTCGATTTTGTGGTTATTTTGACTAAATTTCACTTATTGAGTATGTAATTCTGTTAAATATGATAGCATTGAATAGATTTGGGCCTAATATATTGCCGCCGATGCGGCGGTTGCTTGCATTCGTCGATTCGACAATAATAATATCGCCGCCAATTTAGCGGCGGCATTAATATCGCTTCGATTTTAAGGTTAATATGATGAAATTTCACTTATTGCGTATGTAATTCTGTTAAATATGATAGCATTGAATAGATTTGGCCCTAATCGGTACCTAACACCGCCTCTAAACCTGCTATGGGCTGGTGTTAGAATCTCTGACCTTAAACTTGCAGTGTTTGCCTAACACTGCTCCATGCATAGCGACTTTTCGCCACTAAACCAGAAATCCCGTCCTAAACCAGTTTTGGCTCGCTAACACCGACCGCTTCATGCATATGGCCCCCAGGGGGCTCCCTGGTTTATTCCACTAAGGCCAGAATAGGAATGACCAGCCGGTGTCGTATTTTCAGCGGCCCGTCATTCTCAGCGGCCCGTCGTGGTCAAAAGACCCGTGGCATCGCCGGCTACAAGCTCAGCTGGTGCCCGGCAGTGTTAGGGACCGATTACGCCGAAATCTATTGAATGCGATCATATTTAACAGAATTACATACTCAAATAATGAAATTTAATTAAATTAACCTTAAATTCCAAGCGATATTAACGTAGCAGCTCGATCAGCGTCGAATGGCCGAGTGTAAACAAAACAAATAGCAGTGCTCGCGGCAACGTTCGAAAATCCGCGCATGCGCAGAAGCCACGACAGGCCGCTGAGAATGACCGGGCGCTGAGAATACGACACCGGGTAGCAAATAACGTCCCTCAGGGAGTGGCCACTAGCAATGGGTAGAACAGTCCACTCTAGGAACCGTTCCTGCTAGCGTGCTGCCACCTGTTGCTACTTCTTAGCAAACAGGAGTCAGCGTAGTCATCACCACCACCATGTGGTAGTGGGGCTTGTTGTGAACTATCACACAACTGTTACTACTGATGTCTCCCGTATGGTTTCAGGTCATTGTTACTGTGGTATGGCGAAATTTACTTCCGGGCTTGGCGCATGGCAGAAGGTGCCACTAAGGAGGTGAGGATGAACCACTGTTTTACCCTCCTATTATTTTTTTCAATATATTTTTTTTATTCTTATTCTTATTATTATTATTACAGGGTTCGTACGGGTCCTTGAAAACCTGGAAAGTCAATCCATTTCGCATTGTTTTTTATGTAAAAATTGGTTTGGTTTACGGACAAATCGGTTTACGAACAACATTTAGGAACGAATTATTTTATTTTAAACCGAGGTTTCACTGTATGTTTCAGGGTTTGCCAACCCTTACGATTACGCCGTAAGGTGTACAATATTTTATGTCCCCATCATTACCTCACGCCGGTCTTCCGTTGTTTTTGGTTCAAATTTTGTTGTATTCCCGCTGAATAATATCTTTTTTAAGCACTGAGGCTAAATTGTCCAATGTTGGCAACCCTGCAATACCATTAATATACAGTAAAACCTCTCTAATTCGACCGACCATGGGACCGACTTTAAATGGTCCATTTAGGGAGGTGGTCGGTGTAGGGAGTTTTTCATTTCGATACGATGGTATTGTATGGGCGATCGTTTGGGACCATGAAGCGATCGATATAGGGGACTGGTCTATCTGAGGTGGTGGTCACAGGTTTTACTGTAGTATTATTATATAAATCTTACGGATTATTATATAAATCTTACGGATTATGTCCAAAATGGACCACAGAGCATCTAAGATTTTAACATTTTTCAGGGGGGGGGAAGTATCCCTAGAACCTCCCTCCCCCCCAATATAATATCCCTTAAGATCTCCCGGTTTTACATTTTGGCAACCCTGTATTGTACTCACATTTAATATGATCTTGGCACACAGAAGTTGGAGTACTACTGCATCCAGGACCTGATGTACCTGGGTGTACATGCGCCCCGCGGGTCGATGCGCCCCCTGGCGTCAATTCTGCGAGAAGTTCTCGCCTACATTCACAAGCAGAAGAAGCACCCCGGCGTCGACCAGCTGCTGCTCAGGCTTTACGAGCCCATCCTCTGGAGGTCACTCAAGGTCAGTGGCAATCAGCCACTTAGCTCATTCAACAGGGATGAAAGATCTCCGCCATTTCGCGGATTTCGTACGATTTTTTTAATATATATTTACCGATTAACCTTTAATAAAATGCCAAGGAATCAGGATGTATATGATAAGAATTGGTTAGTTTTGGTCACATTCTTATGACCTTAGATGTTGCTAGAATATAAAACCCAAACAAGAGAGAGTTAGGTAGGGGTGATAATATAGCCACAACAAGTGCAAGGTATGAACGAACCAGTTGAGCTGCGTAGGAGAACTGACTTTATTCTTCGCCTACATTCCACCATTACAACTTCAGTGACCTCTCGTGACCCGGTGCACACCACCGCTATACGCAAAACACTCGCATACATTACATCTTCCTTTTTCCTTTGAATAAATGATGTTTGCTTATCGTAATCAAGAACAACAATGATACATGTATTTGAGATTTTCATAAATGATTATAACACAGCTTTGCGACCATTACATTAAAAAAAATCTTTTAAAAATTTTGTATATGACTTCATTACCTTAACGCAACTTAATGGCTATATCTATGATCATTCTATGTTATCACTATAACACAATGGCAATTTTTTTAATTGTGATAAATTACATAACAATAATATTTTTTATACAATTAAATTTGATCGACATATATTTGTATTTCTTCATATTAACATACAATTATTATACAATTACGAGTTGATGCCTATTCAACGTTATCTCCGCTGTTTCATATACCTGGTTACAGAAGATCAACATCATCAATGGTTATTTACATTAGTCTTAATCTACACGAGTGTTTGTTTGTCTCGTTATTGGCTACGATTTTCTTACAGGGTGTGTTATTCTCCCTATCTTGTTTTGTGTGGTTCGTTATCTTGTTTTGTTTTATTAGGGTTGTCGATTTTGGTTTGTTGTGTTGGTTGCTCTGTTGTGTTGGGCCATCTGAAAAGGAATCGTCTGTTTCTTCGTATTTTGTGTGTGGCTTTATTGACAATTTCATAGTTTCTGCGTCCTTGCCTATCTTCTTGAGTAATAGTCGCTGAGGGCCACTCATTTTTGTAATCTAGATACCTTTCATTATCCCCTATGTTTAGTCTCACGTGTTCTTTTCCTGCCTGTTTGTCAAAGTAATCTTTTTGTCTTTCCTTACTTCTGATGGTTTGTTCGTGTTTTGATGATTGTACTTTTGGTTCTAGGTTTGCTGCTACTGTGGGTATTCTAGATCTTAGCATTTGTAATATTAGCATCTGTGCTGGTGATACCTTCATGGATTGAATGGTTGTGTTTCCTAGGTTTAGTAACGTTATATCAATATCCCTGTTATCCATTATGGCTTTTTTCATCATTCGTTTAATCATTTGTATGTCGCGCTCTACTTGTCCGTTGCTTTACACATGCATGGGATTTGAATATACTCGTTCAAACCCATGCTCGTTACTGAAATAACGATAGTCTTCACTCTGAAACTGGGGCCTGTTGTCTGACATGACTATTTTGGGTATACGTGTCTCGCAAATGTTTCTTTCATGGCCTTTAATGTTGCTGCGCTTGAAGTCGATTTTAACTCAATGACTTCTGGATACTTGCTATAATAATCAATTATCATAATGTAATTCTTGTTATTTACATGAAATAAATCTGCTCCCACTTTCTCGAACGGCATGTTCGGTACTGCATGGCTCTGTATTTGGTTTGTTTCTGAAACATTGACCGATGTGACGAGAGATTTTATATCTTCTAGCTGACTGCTTAACCCAGGCCAAAATACATTGTCTCTAGCCAACTGTTTTGATTTGACAATTCCCATATATGAGTCATGGATCTTTTCGATAATGTTTTGTTGTAATTTTTTTCGGTATGATTATTCTATCTTTCATTCATATTTTACCTTGTGTTGTTATGTAGTGCCTGATTGTGAAAAATGGTTTTACTGTGGCTGTTACTTGATGTGAATGTTCTGGCCAACCTGTTCTTGTGAGTCTTGCCATTTCCTGTATTGTCTCATCTTTTTGCATTTCTGTTGCGATTGTGTCTGTGTATTCTGGTGCTATTGCTATCTCGGCTTTGGAGATATCTGTGTCAAACAGGTGTCTTGGCGATGTGTTGCTTGTATGGGCCCTGGATAGCGTATCTGCAAAATATAGATGGATTTATTTAACATATGTCACCTTGATATCGTAATTTTGCAAACACATTCTCATGCGCTGCATCCTGGAAGACAAATCATGTAATGGTTTCGATATTATAGCAATTAGCAGTTTGTGGTCCGTTTCAATAGTGATCTCTTTCCCATATATATATTTGTGGAAATGAGTACACCCAAAGCACATGGCAAGCAATTCCTTTTCAATTACAGCGTAATTGCTCTGCGCACTGTTAAGTGCCTTGGATGCCATTGCTACGGGTAAGTGATTTTGGAACAATGTGGCACCCAGACCAGACTGACGGATCCACTTGCAATGTTATTGGCTCTTTAGCATTATAGTACCTGAGAACAGGGGCGCTTATTAACAGTGACCTCAGTTGCTCAAAAGCTTTTGCCTGTGGCTCCTCCCAATGCCAAGCTATCACTTTTTGTAATACCAGTCTGAACTGTTTTGTAACTTCTGACACCCTCGGTATAAATTTGCTCACACACCCAACCATTCCTAGGAATATTTGCAATGCTTTCTTATCTCCTGGTGTTTTCATATCTGCTATCGCCTGTACTCTATCTTTGTTTGGTTTTAATCCTTTGGCTCTTAATAACTGGCCTACATAATTCACCTCTGATTTACACATTTTTTATTTGGATGGATTTAACTTCAGATTAATTTCTCGTGCTTGCTTTAACACCGTTTCGTCCTCTATTGTACTACCGTAAATCAGAATATCATCCGACACTGCACACATTCTATATTGTTTAGTAATTCATTCATTTGCTGGATGAACAGGTCTGCCATCCTAATATCAGGCTACCAATCTGGGTCACTTGAAAGGTGATGTGATGCCCGCGTATGTTGAGCTCGGCCTCTCCGTCCGGTGTTAAACGTTGCCCGGTGAACGTGACGAGCGTGCATCTAGACGGCATCATCTCCACATTCTTGAGCTTGCGGCCCGGTATCCAGCTTGAATTTTATTTCGCTCTGTCCGACTGCTACGTCTGTGAACCATGGTTCTGTGTCCTCTTCATTGTCGTTCATCACCTATCCCACAAATAGGTCGTACTCATCTTCTACCATCGTTGCATGGCTGTCTCTCTCATCGCGCGTGTTGTTTGGGTCTACACCCACTTTGTGAACCGAGGTAGCTCTGGTTTGTTGTGAGCGGCAAACTTTCATGAAATGGCCAATCTTATGACACCCCGCATATTCCTTACCCTTAGCTGGGCATTGACAGCATATGTGCGAATAACCACACCAGTGGCACTGTGTTTTGTTCGCTGCTGTTTTGAATGGTTGAAATTGTGGGAGTTTCCAGTTTGGGAGGGCGTGTCTGTTGCTGTGTACTTTGGTTACCAGTAGCCAATATGGCGTCCACACTTTGTTCACCAGTCACTCCCGCAATTTGCGTCAGCATGAGAGTGGCTGAGGTATGCTCACTGAGCCTACACATATCGATACATTGTTCGAGACAAATTTGCGTTTGAAGTAGCTTGTCTCTGAGAGTGTTGCTCTTCACCCCACATACGAGCCTGTCACACGATAATGAACTTTCAAGCTCACCATCCTCGCATTGGGCCACTCTCGTAAGACAACAAACAAACAGCTTCCTTATTCCCCCGCCAGGTGGCCAATCCGCATGTGCGCGCCAACGCGGCGTCCCTGCTTGTTGACGTGTTTCCGCTCCAGGATCCGGAGGCCAACGCAGCCGACGGCGACAAGCTACTACAACAGCAGATCGACGTTCTTCAGGTATTGCCTCAGCATATTATTCTTTTAATGCTATACATTTTAGGGATTGAAAATTTGAGAACTGTTTAGATAAAACAATCAATAACAAGTTTTAACAAATAAATAAATTTAACAGATTTTAAACAAATTTCTTTTTTTTAAACCGTTGCGCCCTCCCCACCCCCCCATCTTCACCCCTCAACAGAATTAGTTTGTTCAATAGACCCTTTGAGGGTCATGTACATGGGTCGTTCTCAGAATCTGTGTACCACATATTTGATAAGATGACAAACAAAACTCGGAATGCAATATATGAATGACGTCGTTGGTGTGATTCCCTCATCACATGACTAAATATGATTCTCCACAGACCAGAGGACAACGGGTTGAACATATTCAATTACACAAACTGAAGAGATGTGCTTGGAGAGCATTTGTCAGCGTACCGTTCCAGTCTCAGCGGCTTACACCTGGTCCGTTTAAAGTTGCATAGTCCGATGGTTTTGAATTTTAAAAATTTTCTGAGATAAATACTTATCATTATAATCATGAGTTTAGTTTGAAGTAACTTATTTTGAATAATAACTTTGGAGATATATGGGGCCGTATGCAGGTGTCGGTGTTACGGCTCCAAAACGCGTTTAGCGCAGGATTTCCCGGTTAGCGGCGGGATTTCCAGTTTAGCGAGCAAAATTCCGTATGCAGGAAGCGGTGTTACGCTAACACCGTGCATTTACCCTAAACCCGTTTCATAGCATGTTTACGGTCGGTGTTAGCGTACGGTCCTACCCAAATCTATTCAATGCTGTCATATTTAACAGAATTACATACGCAATAAGTGAAATATGATTAAATTAACCCTAAATTCGAAGCAATATTAACGCTGCCGCCGTAACGGCGGAGATATTAATACTTATATTTTCGAATCGACGAACGTAAAGTAAACAAGTCGCGACCGCCGCGTCGACGTCGACATCCATACTGGCCGACGTCTACGCATTGGCGGCAATGTATTAGCGATTTGTTTACTTTACGCTCGTCGATTCGAAAATATAACCGTTAATATCGCCGCCGTTACGGCCGCAGCGTTAATATTGCTTCGAATTTACGGTTAATTTCATCAAATTTCACTTATTGCGTATCTAATTCTGTTAAATATGATAGCATTTAATATATTTAAGCCTAATATATGGGTAGAGACCCAGAGGGAATTCCCAAATCTATAAATAATTTCACGTTTAGCTAACACTGGCCGTTTAGGCGCTCCTGCATACCACTTGACATATTTCGCACGGTCGGTGTTAGCTATACGCGTTTAGCGGCTAACCTAAAACTCGCGTAACACCGTTTCCTGCATACCGCCCATGAAGTTCAAACATGCAAAATTCATCTTGGCAACCATGCCAAAACTCTGACACCATAGGCTTCTGCAATAACAGGTTCTTTTAATTTGGCTCAGTATTCCCTTCTATGTGGTGACAAATGCTTAATCAGTATCTAGATATGTAGAATCAAATCTAGATAACTGTTTTGGTTTTTAAAATTTGATGCTTCATCCAACTATGTAACTTTAATATTTAGAGATTTTTGGGTTAGTTTTTTTTCACTTCGGGAAAAAGTCTGGTATAGTGCGGTAATATTGTGGATTGGAACACGTGGGTGGCCTCGTGTGTAACAGGCCACTTACAGGGATGAAAAATCTCCGCGATTTCGCGGATTTCCGCGAATTTTTATATTTACCGAGGTTAATCAAAAGGCCAAGGAATTTGGATGTATATGAAAACAATTGGTTTCGAATCCAGTTCTTATATGACCTTAGATGTTGGTAGAACAGAAAACCCAAGAAAGAATGAGTTAGATATGGGCAATAACATAGACACAACAAGGATAGTTGAAACCTGACTTCTGGCATTTTCTTGCGATTCAGTGCTAATCATATCGAGGGAAATCCGCCTTTTCGCAGAAATTCGCCGTCGGTGTAATAATCTCGGCTTGATTTCCGCGAGTTTTGCTGAAGATAAAAGATAAAAGATAGATAAAAGATTTGCCCTGTACTTACAGTAGGGGTGAATGACAACATAGCCTAAATAGGGGCGAAAAAAGCTTTAGTATGGAACAGAAAGTGGAAACTCTGGTTCCAGTATCAAGTGGCTACTTATATCGGCGCAGAGTTGGTGAAATGAGAGAGAATGCAAAAAGAGAATATGGCGACCATAGAATGCCATTAATTTCACTTTTGAAGTCCATAAAACTAAATATTTTATTATATTTTTAAAATCAAAAGTAGCAGGTAAATATTAAGATAGATGTGAAGAATATATTTTGCTTCTTAAATTAAGCATGTATCTGCTCATTTCATTTACCCAGCATGTAGATTATTTTCGCCAGCTTTTATATAGGGTTGTTCTTCACCCGCACTCGGGCTACTGCAGTAAGGGGGTGAATCTTTTATCTAGAGACCACTTTTTTTTTTTTTTCTTGAAGATTTATACTGCCTATTATGGAATAATCCTGAATAGACTTGTTTTCACCATTAGACAGTTTGTCGATAGAAAGCCCGAGTCTACACTTATACCGACCCAAGGGATTTTTAACCTTCCACACCACATAGACATGGTATGAGAGCAACTGGCCTTTGATGTCACTGTAAGTTATACACAGCGGTGGAAATCCAAATTGGCAGAGGTGGGGGCACGGGGAATCGAACCACCGACCTTCAGATTAGGAGTCCGACCTAGAAAAAAGTCAGACACTCTAACCACTCCCCCACAGAGAACACCACTTTCATCCCTGATTACTAACCGGAAGTGTCGTACTTACTAACCGGAAGTGTGCCCCCTTGCTAACCGGAAATGGCGTGTTGACAGACGCTGCTGTACGACCCTAACGTGACGGTGCGTGCTGTGGCGGTGCGTGGCGTCTCAGCCATCATCAGTAACTTCTGGGAGTACCTGCCGTCGCCGACAATCATGTGGTTTGTCAACCACCTGGTTGCTGACCTCGCCTGGGACGCCGCGTCGCCCGAGGTCCGCGCATGCGTGCTCGCGGTAAGGTGGCGCAACGCTCGCGCATTTTTGTAATTTTCCATTTTTGCCTGATTAGCAACAACACAACAAGAAAATTCTGGTAAGTAGTGATTGATGCACGGATTTATTTTCATTCGACATTTATTTTCTACTAAGATATTTGTGAACTGTTAGTAAATGAAGTAGTATGCCCCATAGTAACATATTTATTGCATCTTTTTTAAATTTGTTGTTATTTATAGATATCAGTATAGGGTTCGTACGGTCCTCGAAAATCTGGAAAGTCTTGGAATTTGATAATTCAGAATTACAGGCTTGGAAAATCCTGGAATTTCTCTAAAAGATCCTTGAAAATTCTGACTATATATTTTTTTTGCAGCCACTATTCGCCAACGTGCCCAAGCTTTATTCGGTCATGTTTTGTATTTACGGTAATTTTTTTGGGTGCGTTATCCTGCCTTTTGATATTTATATTATGACTATACACGGGTTCATTGTTATTTTGTATGCTTATTTACACTTCACATCTTACACAGTGAATCAGCTATGAATACAGCCATGTTTTGGGGTACTTTAATTTAATAAACATCTTAAATATGTCCTGGAATTTTTCACTAAACGGTCCTGAAAAGGCCTGGAATTTGATCTGTCAAAATGTGTATGAACCCTGCAGGGAAGACATCATTAAAAAAAATCTGCTCCCAGTACTACCGGGCCCAGTAGCAGTGTCAGTAGAGGGCAGGCTTCCAATGCAGAAGGTCGGGAGTTCAAAAGCTGGCCAAGTCAAACCGATCACTTAGCAAATTTATACTTGTTGCTACCTAACCTGGCGCTCTGCATTACTAAAATAGGCCAAGGACTGGTTAGCTCAGTATCAGGATAATGTGACTGAGTGGGATATCAGGTCATGGTGCTGGTGGCCTGGTCTCCCAGTGGGGCAGCACTGGAAAGCCACCATGAGTGCGGACTGTCACATATCGGTACCCGTCCTGATATGACCCTAGCTGTTACTAGGATGTAAACCCCCCAACAAACAAATTACCTGGTGTATAACTCATTATGCGAATATTATTTTGAATAGAGTTCACCTGTATTGCCTGTCTGCTATTAACCATATATACATTCATTAATATACAGAGGCCACTGAGGACGACTGAGTGCTATTATTATATAACTATATTCTCTCACGATGTTGCAAGTTCAAATGTTTTCTTTAAATGTTTTATTTTGTAATCTGTTGGCATCTCTCCTTTGGCTGTATGTAGGGCATGGGCCGTATCCTTGACAACCACCTGAGCCACCCACTGCTAAAGGTTCTGCTGCCCGAATTGCGCAATCTGCTCCACGACTCGTCCGAAACTGTGCGCATCGCCTTCCTTGACCTTCTAATCAAGGTCAAAGGGGTATGCGCGATTAAAGTAAGTCAAAGGCTTTTAACTACAGTAAAACCTCTCCAAATCGACCGACCATGGGACCGACTTTAAATGGTCCATTTAGGGAGGTGGTCAGTTTAGGGATTTTTTTTCATCGTTACAATGGTATTGTATGGGCGATCGTTTGGGACCCAAATAAAGTGATTGGTGTTGGGGAGTGGTCGATCTGTGGAGGTGGTTGGTTAGAGCGGTTTTACTGTATTTAGAATTTGCATTTCTAACTTTGATTTACTTAGGTCTTTACTACTGGACAACAGTTATTAGCAGGGTTTCCGCAATAATAACAGATTCACCCTGTACTCGCAGTACACGGGTGAATACCAACCCTATATAAAAGCTGTCAAAAAAGCGGGGAAATGAAATGAGAGGCTAATTCCACAATCTAAAAGCAATATTTAATCTTTATATATGTCTTAATAAATCCCCACTACCTTTCAGTTGAAAAATATAATAAAAGATATAGTTTAATAGAATTTAAAGGTGAAATCGACGGCGTTCTATGACCGCCATCTTGTCTTTTTGCATTCTCTCCCATTTGACCAATTCTGTGCCGAAATAAGTACCCATTTGATACTGGAGGCAGACATTCTACTTCCTGTTCCATACTAAAGCTATTTTCGCCCGTATTTAGACTACGTTGTTGTTCACCCGTGTACTGCGCGTACAGGGTGAATCCTTTGTCTAGCTTTCCACCAGAAAATAATTTGAGCATATACAGAATGAGGGGTGGGGTGAGGGGGTATTATTTGTCCACATCACTTGGTCAATTATGTATACAAACAGTCTAACTGAATATTGATGCTGGCTTTGTCGTCTCTGGCTCCTTGAAAACCTTCTTCTTTTTTTAAAAATGATCCCAACCATTTGAGGGTACATAGTCATATACCCAGAAAATTTAAGGATACTGAATTTTATCGCTGATTATGACCTATATATCCAGATCGTCGTCTGATGAATCTGGAGCGACATTGTTAGACGGGTCTGTGTGACATGAGATCAGAGCCGCCTCAAAATTACATGCGATATCTTCATCCCTCTAGTGTATGTCAATGCTTTGTTCAAATGTCTAATACCCCAGTCACACTACTGCTTGCCACCACAAAAGAAGGTTGGTCGCAAAATGGTCCTCAGTGGTCGCCGACCTCCGTGCGACCATTTTTGTCGCAAGGAAGTTGCAGCTGCCGCACTAACAACCTTACGGCCAAGATGGCCGCATGGAGGTCAGTGACCATTGATTTGGTCGCATGGAGGTCGCCAGTGACTTGAGTTCTTTGGTTCAAAGTGGTCACAAAGTGGTTGCAAGCCATAGTGTGACTGGGGCTTTAATATTCAGGTCCTCCACAATATAAATGTATTGAAATGCAATGGAATATGTCAGAATGACCATGTTTGACGTCCAATAGCCGATGATATTAAATTCAATGTGCTTTGAGGGGTCGTTAAATAAAACAAGCTTTACTTTTACTTTTGAAATGCAATGACATGAAACAAATTAATAAAAAAATCTATAAATAAACAATACGGATTTACCATAGTGTTTCAGAGTAATGAAAGGCAGAAAATCGTAATGATTCCGCATAAATCGTAATGGTTAGCACCATTGATGTTCTATATAGCAGGGCTTGTACGGGTCCAAGAAAAACTGGAAAGTCCTGGAATCTGATAATTCCGGATTCCTGGCCTGGAAAGTCATGGAATTTCTCCTTTAAAGTCCTGGAAAATGGAAAATCATGAACATTTGTATTTGTTAAGCCTATTTTCATTGACGTGCCCAAACTTTAATGAGTGATGTTTTGTATTAAAAGTGATTTTTTTTGTGGGTTTGTTATCCTACCTCTTGATTTTTATATTAAACCTATACATATAGTCATTGTTATCTCTCATGCTTATTCACGATTCACGTCTTACCCAGTGAATGAACTATGACTACAGCTGTGTTTCGGGGTACTTTAATTTAATAAATGTCTTGAAAAGGTCCTGGAATTTTGCACTGAAAGGTCCTGGAAAGTCCTGGAATTTAATATGTCAAAATGGGTATGAACCTGTATAGGTAATGTTCTCGTGCAATGTCCCAGTTCTGGTCGATTTCACCAATGGAGCACCTCTTGGCCCGCCTGGAGGAGGACACCCCCGGGGGCGGGGTCATGCGCCGCATCATCTCACTCATCTTCAACAGGTAGGCGTCGATCCCTCCCTCCCTCATTCCCTCCCTCCCTCTGTCCCTCCCTCCCTCCCTCCCTCCCTCCCTCCCTCCCTCCCTCCTTCCTCCCTCCCTCCTTCCTCCCTCCCTCCCTCCCTCCCTCCCTCCCTCCCTCCCTCCCTCCCTCCCTCCCTCCCTCCTTCCCACTCTCTTTCACACACACACACAACTTTCTCAATCTCACTCTCATTCGTTCACAGAATTATGTAAATCTTGTAATAGTGTATTTCTGGTGCGGTCGGTGACAAAAGAAATTGTCATTATTTTTTTAACCTTGTTCTATTTAGCATAATATTATTAACCATCACCAAATTATCACTAAAATTACATTTAATTAAACTGCTTTTCTTGGATAATTTCTTCATTGGATCAGGCATGAGCATTTCTCACCAATTGGCTGATTTCCGCCAATTAAATGCTTCCTGGGCTGTTCACGAGATACGTGTAAATCCGAGGAGAAAAAATTTGGGGGGGTGCAAGACTACAAGAAAAACACTTCTGTATTCTTAGAGTACTGGTCTATATGCCTACTCTTACCTTATGTCACAGGTGAAGAGTTAAATTTCTCCCTCCTAAGTGACTACCAAATTGCACCAATTGTGTCCTACTTGTAAAAAAAATTCTCCATGGGAGGGGGGGTGGCCCCCCTTCCCTACTCAGCCTTTGGCCAAGTTTTGAGGCATACGCCCACAATCAGCTAATTTGTTTTACTTCTCTGCTCATGTCTGTTGGATGCATTTGTTGTTAATGCAGGGGGAAAACCTTCCTCACCTTCGCGAATTAACCATCACCAAAATTTACTGAGTTAACAATTCTTTTACTAAGCAAGTCAAAGCCCAATAAAAAACGAAATTATCCATGGTGATGGAATGTATCAATTTATTGTACATGTATTATTAATTATATAATTGTCTTATAAAATTCTAATTGTTATCTACTCTGTTTGTAATTGTTCTGATATACGTCAACTAACTACTATAACATCTAACTGCTATTTGAGGTCCTACAAGTTGGGGGGGGGGGGGGCAGTGAGCGATCTGGGGGGTGAATTGGTCTGCTACTAGGCAGACTCCCTTCTGTTCTCCCACTTCTCCCTCCAGGTGCTGCTGCCATCGCCTTGCATCTGCCCAGTTCCTCACCAAATCTTTCTTTAATAAACTGTAATGGAGGGCCCTTTGGGTCAACCAGAGTTCACTCCAATCATGTCATCTGTCTTGGTTATTATGGAATATATTATTTGGATCTCAATAAAGACAAGACGATAAGTGATTGGTTGAGAACAATGACTCTGGCTGGCCAAACACTATCAGCCTACAGATTTATTTACTTGAACAAAATTTCACGGCAAATGGGGATGATGCGCACACATGTAGGCTGCTCGCGAGGGGCTTGCCTGCATGTGAGCTACCAAACGCATCCAGGCCGCTCAACCAGCTGTGAGCAGCCCTAACATAGGTGCTAAAGGTTTAGTTCCATGAATAATATTTGTATAATCTGTTGTATTATATTCCACATTAATAATGTCATGGGGGTGATGAAAATGGGAAATACTGCGCCTAGAGTGGGACTCGAACCCACATCTCTTTGCATTCCGGGCCAGTGTGCTAACCATTACACCACCTAGGCTCCCTGATATCAACACACGACCCACGCCTACCTGTCTATGTGGTTACTTGCCTGAGAGGTCAGTGCACACTACTACACTCGTCCCCCTGGAATTGTAAGTCTTTTAATGCTTACAATTACATATATACAGGCAATGCACTTACACATACATACACAGGGTAGGTTCAACAACCATACAGCGCATAGCTTGTATAGGATCCTGGTCACGGCAACCAGTGTCATGGGGGTGATGAAAATGGGAAATACTGCGCCTAGAGCGGGACTCGAACCCACATCTCTTTGCATTCCGGGCCAGTGTGCTAACCATTACACCACCTAGGCTCCCTGATATCAACACACTACCCACGCCTACCTGTCTATGTGGTTACTTGCCTGAGAGGTCAGTGCACACTACTACAATAATATGGTGATATTTGTGTATTTGTTTTTCAGCTTCATGCCAGCAGATAAAGGTGTCGACGTTCAGCTGGAGCGAGGCATTACGCTGATCCAGAAGAACCCCGGGGCCGCCCGATGGTTCTACCGCTATGCGCACGAGAAGATCCCGCTGGTCAACACCGGTACGCTAATCCTCCTGAGCAGATGGGATGGCCGAATGAGTTGAATGTCCGTCTCCCAATTTGGTAGATCGTGGTATTCAAACCCTGGTCAAGTCAAACCAATGACTTAAAAATTGATACGTGTCGCTTCCTAGCCAGGCGCTTGGCATTATTAGGATAGAGCAAGGACTGGTTAGCTGAGTGTCAGGATAATGTGACTGAGTGGGATATCGGGTCATGGTGCTGGTGGGCTGGTCTCCTAGTGGGGTAGCACTATAAAGCCGCCATGAGTGCGCACTGTAACAAGTCGGTACCCATCTTGATATGACCTAAGATGTTGCCAGGACGTAAAACTGCAACAACCAACCGATCCTCCTCATCATCATCATTTATCCCTTAACTGCAAGGGCCATTGGACACCACAAATGACGTTGTAGCCATTTTTCTCCAGTTGTCCTGTTCTCCCCTGTCCTCTGGAATTTGCCAAACTCCAGGCCTGTCCATTCCCTGATGTTGTCTTCCCACCTCTTTCTTTGTCCTTTGTTGTCTTCTTCCCGCATTTCCTGTGCTGCCTTGAAAGATGGTTTTGGCAAGACCTGATGAACAGAAATATGGCTATTCCACTGCAGCTTGCATCTCTTTACCAGACGAGATGGCCGAATGAGTTACAGCGTCCGTCTCCCGTGCTGGTAGATCGTGGGTTCGAACCCTGGTCGAGTCAAACCAATGACTTAAAAATTGATACTTGTCGCTTCCTAGCCAGGCTCTCGGCATTATTAGGACAGGGCAAGGTCTGGTGTGCTCAGTGTCAGGATAATGTGACTGAGTGGGATACCAGGTCATGGTGCCGGTGGCCTGGTTTCCCAGTGGGACAGGACTATAAAGTCACCATGAGTGCGCACTGTCACAAGTCGGTACCTGTCCTGATATGACCTTAGATGTTGCTAGGACGTAAAACAACAACAAACAAACAAACATCTCTTTGCACTCATGTGAGGTCTGATTGCATTCTAGATCTTGGCACAGACTTCCATGTTGGTAACATGGACTTTGTATGAGATGTGTAGCACCTTGTGGTAGCGCCTCATTTCCACGGTTTGTATTCTTCTTTCAAGCGCTGCTGTGATGTGCCAGATACAAACTTATAGCTGAAATCAGTAGTGTGGAATATGAGGTGCTGTAGACATCAGGATACAAGCTTGTAGTTGTAACCTACCAAATTAATAGTAGGAAATGTAAGGTGATGTAGATACGCTGATACAGCACGTACGGAAGGTCGAGTCAAACCAATGACTTTAAAATTGATACTTGTTGCTTCATAGCCTGGTGCTCGGCATTATTAGGATAGGGCAAGGACTGGTTAACTCAGTGTCAGGATAATGTGACTTGAGTGTGATATCAGGTCATGGTTCCAGCGGCCTGATTTCCCAGTGGGGCAGCACTATGAAGTCACCATTAGTGTGCACTGTCACAAGTCGGTACCCGTCCTGGTATGACCTTAGATGTTGCCAGGACCTAAAACTCCAACAACCTACCAATGGAATCCATGTATTAGTGATCTGTGAGTTTAAACATGTGGCTGTGCTATTTCCTAGCAGAACCCTAGCAAGTTGTCTGAGTATTCCCTGGCCTACGTCACTCTGAAAGCTGAGAAGGTCATTAATACTGAATGTCCTTAATACGAATTGTCACGGCTTGACCACAGTGGCCCTTGGTTTTGTTTGGGCCCGAAATAAAAGAGCATAGTTTCAAAATATACATCCTATAACTAGTATATTTGATCATGATAATTATGAATAAGTCAAGTTGTGTTTGTCATGTTATGCCCCCTTTAAGATTGGTTGGTTGTTGGAGTTTTACGTCCTGGAACATCGAAGGTCATATCAGAACGGGTACTGGCTTGTGACAGTGCACACTCATGGCGACTTTATAGTGCTGCCCCACCAGCACCATGACACCAGCACCATGACCTGATATCCCTCTCAGTCACATTATCCTGACACAAAGCCAACCAATCCTTGCCCTATCCTAATAATGCCGAAAATCTGGCTAAGAAGCAACAAGTATCAATTTTGTAAGTCATTGGTTTGACTCAACCGGGAATTGAACTCCCTACCTTCCGCACGGCAGGCCTCTCCTTTAAGAAATCTCCCTTTTAATTTGCAGCCAAGTTCATGATGGCGATCTGTCGCTGCGTGCTGGTGTGCACGAGACGCGAGCAGGGGGCAGGAGACGCTGACGTGACATGCGCAGCCATGCCAAGCGACAAGGCAGCTTCCTCATCTGGCCACGAGCACGAAAAGGGCGAAGAAGAAGGCGAAAAGGAAAATGTTGCTGGGCGTACAGAGAGTGGGGTAGAACTGTCACTGAACGACACCGAAGTGATGTGTGGATTGCTGGAGACCGTTGTTATTCTGTGGGAGGGGATCAAGCACCGACTGCAGAAGGTAAGCACTTCCTGGGTGGGGGTGGGGGGGGGACACTGAGATTGTATCAACTCCTGTACCTTATCGGGATAACGTAACCGAGTGAAAAGTTGGGTCATGGTGCCGGCGATCTGGTCTCCCAGTGGGGCAGCACTATAATCACCATGAGTGTGAATTGTCGCAAGTCGGTACCCATCCTGATATGACCTCAAATAATGCCAGGATGTAAAACCCCAACTAATAAACAAACCTTCTGTGCCTTTAACAGAAACCCTCTCCCTTGTCAAAGGGGTTTGGGGTGAGGGGTGGAGGGTTAGCAGATAAAAGATTTACTATTTTAACAATTGTTTGTTGTATTCCTTAATACATGATGTACTCCTGTATTAACATTATGGTTAATTTCTTATTTCTTCTCTTCATTATTCTTTTTATACCAAGTGATAGAATAAAATATTCATTTTACTACCTTCTCACATGTTGATAAGGAGAAAAAAAAAATATATATAAATAATAATATATATATACAGTATAACCCCGTTAAACCAAGCTCGGTTAAACCAAACGATCGGTTAATCCAAGCTTTTTCGGCGGCCCGGCAAAATACTACCATTTATCATATAAAAAAGTTGGTTAAACCAAAGTCGGTTAATCCAAATTATCGGTTAATCCAAACAAAATTGTCGGACCTCTGGCCACTCCGGTATGGTTAAACAAAACTTTTGTGTGGTTATAAGGTCATCTGAGACCCCACCAACTTTTTGATATGATAAATGGTAGTATTTTGCTGGGCCGCCGAAAAAAGTTTGGATTAGCCAATCGTTTGGTTTAACCGAGCTTAGTTTAACTGGGTTATACTGTATATACATAAAAAAACAATAATCAAAGTGTCTACATACATTGTATATTACATGTGCAATACATGCTCACTGAAAGTCAAAGTCAAAGCCAAAGCCAAAGAGCTTGGTTAAACCAATGATCGGTTAATCCAAACAAATTTCTATGGTCCATTCAACTTTGGTTTAACGGGGTTATACTGTATATGTATGTACATATATATGTATATTTCACCTCGTCCTCTAGCCTCCTGTCTAATTATAGCACAGGGAGAGGTAGCAATTCCACTTGATTCAATTTGCGTTTCCATCTCACCGAGTACAGACGTGGAAAAGTGACCAATGAATCAGTCTTTACCACTACTATTTGTAAGTACACAGTACTCTTACTGCATTTACACAATGTGATATGTTTGCCACTGCACAGGTGTGTCAATGTTGGAAATGTGTAAGAGACACTTTGTGGAATATTGTGTGCTGACCTTTGGTGAGTAAATTATTTCAACATTGACATTGGCATGTTAGGCAAATTTAGGTTTTGTTGACATTGACATGGTTTGACATGTGCTAAGCACAGCACAGTTTACACTTCTGTCTGTTTCAATGTTTTTACAGACACACATGAGGTTGTGACTTACATTATTTACACATTATTCACAGACTATGTTCATTTATACTAGTGTTGACGGATTCAGTTGAACTTTCACAGAGTTCACGTTGACAGCCAGTCACCGGCCATGAGACCTGATTGACAGCCACTTACAGTGTACAGTTGAAACTATACCCAGGCAACTTTTTGTAATTTTGACATTGCACGGGTGTTTTAATGTGGAAAACCTCTAAGATACACTTTGTGGGATATTGTGTTTTCGCATTTGTTGAGATAATTATTTCAATATTGACATTGGCAGGATAGGCCAAGTTAGGTTTCATTGACATTGTCGGTCAATACAATGTCATGTTGGTTTGGACATGTGCTGAACACAGCACAGTATACACTTCTGCCGGTCTCAATGTTTGTTTAGTTACAATATCTACACAATTATGTACAGACTATGTTGTTTTACACTAGTATCTGACAGACTCAGTTGAATATACACTGAGAAAATGTTGACAGCCGGTGACCAGCTGTGAGACCCGGTTGACGGCAGGTGAGCATACGGTTCACAGGCATTGCCTTTGACAGCGTACAGGTGACACCACTACATGGGGTGGGAGAAATTTGTAATTTGACTACATGTTGACTTTAGTAAAACAGGTATGTGGTTGCTATTTATTGTATCATGGTTTTAATTTGTGACATGGTGTGAGGAGGATACCCACCATACACATGACAGTAGACTTTGGGTCTGGGGAATGAGTGCTTTACACTACTACCTTTCCCCGCTAGTGCCATTACTGACTCTTTTGGTGCGCATATGCTGTTTATATATATATATAAAGTACACATGTTTCAGGAGACTGAGTATACTTATTTGGAATAATGTGATAGGACCCGCATGGAATCCTACCAGCCTGGACCGACTGGTTACAGCTGTGTAAGCTTGACTATTGAACATGTCTGCCAAGGTCATGTGCTCCCAGGGGTCTCTTGCCCCTTTCCAGTTTGAGAGTTATGCTGACCTGTATGTTGATTTACATGGAATCTGACTTGGTAGGCAACCGGTGACGGGTTGCTGCTGTCAGATCACGCACCAGGAAATGGGTGATCTTGGACACCTGACCATGCACATGACAGTGCCAGACCCCCGAGGGCTGGTAAAATGGTTATCAGATTAGGCAGTTAAAACTGCCAGTCCCCCGTGGGGTGATCGTTATGAGACCACTGACCAGGCACCTGACGTTGCCAGTCCCCCGAGGGGTGGTCACCAGATCAGGCAAATAAAAACTGCCAGTCCCCCGTGGGGTGATCATTTTCAGACAACTACCCACGCATCTGATGTTGCCAGTCCCCCGAGGGGTGGTTACCAGATCAGGCAAATAAAACTGCCAGTCCCCCATGGGGTGGTCGTTATGAGACAAATAACCAGGCACCTGACGTTGCCAGTCCCCCGAGGGGTGGTTACCAGATCAGGTAAATAAATTGCCAGCCCCCTGTGGGGTGATCGTTATGAGACAACTGACCAGGCACCTGACGTTGCTAATCCCCGGAAGGGGTGGTCAATTGGATCTCAGAGAGCTGTAGTCAGACGGACTGCAAAAGCTCTTCTATGACACAATGAATAATCCAGTTCATTGTCATAAGGACATAGATGCCTTAGGGCACTATAGAGCTGTAATCAGACGGATTGCAAAGCTTATCTATAACACCATGAACAAACCAGTTCATTGTCATATGAACATAGATGCTATGAGGCACTATGCATACTATCACACTTACGAGTTCTGATACTATTCAGAGAGCTGTAATCAGATGGATTGCAAAGTTCATCTATATATGACACCATGAACAACCAGTTCATTGTCATATGGACATAGATGCCACACAGCACTATGATTAATACCACATTAATGACCCTTCAGGGTGTTAAGCCAATAACCCATATGGGAGTGGGAGTGATGGGCATGAAAACCCCAGACAGTTGTGTATATGTACAGGTACATTTGTATGATGGCACATATGGACATAGTTGTGATTTCACTCTATGTGACCCCCCCCCCCCCTGTATGATTGTATAGGGAAAGCCTATTTCGGTCTTATTGGCAGGGTGCTTCCAGCCCAGTACCAGATGGGATGGCCGAATGAGTAAGAGCGTCCATCTCCCGTGTTAGTAGATCGTAGGGTCGTGGGTTCGAACCCTGGTCGAGTCAAACCAATGACTTAAAAATTGATACTTGACACTTCCGGCATTATTAGGACAGGGCAAGGACTGGTGTGCTCAGTGTCAGGATAATGTGACTGAGTGGGATACCAGGTCATGGTGCCAGCGGCCTGGTTTCCAAGTGAGACAGCACTACAAAGTTGCCATGAGTGTGCACTGTCACAAGTCGGTACCCGTCCTGATATGACCTTAGATGTTGCTAGGACGTAGAACAACAACAAACAAACATCTAGTCCAGTAGTTGGTTGGGTGTTACACAATGCCCCATTTTAGTACAACTCACATTGTTACTATAATAGACATTCCAAGTCATTACACTGGCACTCAGTGGCCAGGCTACATATATAGGAGTCAGCCTCACGAAAATGGGCCAATCGGTGGTCAATTCAAGATGTCGGCGTCGCAATTCTTAAAAGTGTAGTGCATTTCTTTGTTTCATATATCCTAGAAACAAATAAGGTTGTTGTATTTTCTCGACCTTTACATTCAGGATAAATTTAAGGACTTTCCAACACCTTTGTCAATGCTAAACTATAATTATACCGATCGACGCCGACATCCAATGATCGACACCGACAACTTTAACAGATGTCGCAATTCTTAAAGTGTAGTGCATTTCTTTGTTTTATATTAAATTATCCTAGAAACAAATACGGTTGTTGTATTTTCTAGACCTTTACATTCAGGATAAATTTAAGGACTTTCCAACAACTCTGTCAATGCTAAATTATAATTATACCGATCGACGCCGACATCCATGCTCAACGCCGTCAACTTTCCCCAAGTGGCCTCTTTTCGTGATCCTGACTCATATACATATATTTATATGACTAGCTGTTTGGGGTGTGTTTACACACACAGTCTGACTAGGGGCCAGCTCCCCAGCCAGGCTAGTAGTAGGTAATTAACCATGAGGTAATCAACTCTATTGGCTGAGGCCATGATTGAGTATGATAGGCACAAGTATACACTCCTTACTGGCTGTCTAGACAGATCCAGATCAGCAGACATTTAAAGGCTGGCATACACCTATCAACAATGGACATTCCTTGGGCAAGTAAGGAAGACACACAGGCTTAACTAAACCCAACATACATCTATCAATGGGCAGTTGTTTAACACACTGTAATACAAAGGGGAAAATTATTACTGGGTGTTGGCTTTTCGTAGGAAATTCCCTACTTTTGTATAGTGTAAATTTTAAGATGGAGCGAAATTTCAACTTCCAACTTAGAATGTGGATATTACCCGATTTTTATCTGTTGGATGAGCAGATATAACTGCAGAGCAAATAGGTAATAGACAGGGATTATGATACTTCACCATCAAAGAGACAAAGTGATTAGTAAAATCCACTTTTGAAATTATTTCACTGATTAAATAGGACAAGGAGTTTAGTTTTTTTTACAAATTACTCAATAAATCCATAAAATATAACATTGCTATGACCAGTATGCTTCAGTTACAGCTGCACACATACATTTACATCAATAGCTAATAATTAAGTCATAGGTTACACAGTGGCCTATAATGTAATAGGAAGCGGTCACAGCTCAATCAATGTTGTAGGCATTTATAGTGGCTTCAGTTGTTGCTTAATGTAACCTAAGCTTGACCCAGATGAGAACTTGTCATAACCATTCTTTAACTCGTCTGAGTAGGGGATAAATTTGCTGTCACTCATGTGAAGCAAAAATGGGAATTAGAAGGATTACCTTCAATTCATTTAGAAACTTTAGACAAGGCCATAAATGGACGTAAGCATAGACTATGGGTGCCTATAGGCATAGACCATGGGTGACATGAGGTGCCACAATAGGTAAGGACAAGTGTTTCTAATAACCGTCGGTACGCACGGTTCAGGTAATATACCTGGTTGCAGTATTTGTTAACGTGATACAGATACCACTGGCCAATGCACATGAAATACAAACATGCTTTATCTATATTTGGGCACAAATATGATGGTTTGGTGCAAAGGGGCACAGACATCACATGTGTACATAAGAACAGATGTCCTGAAAAGAAACAGGGACACTGACCTAGTAGTAAAACATACCCACAGGCTGATTACGGTATGACTACACATTCTGTGCTTACACACCCAGAATCAGGTTAAGAAACTGACCTGGATGGTATAAGGTTCGGGATTTTTTTTTTTTTGTGACAAGTTTTTTATTCTGCCCATAACGTATAAGCTCCCGTGAGGGTGCTTGTTTTCAACGCTGGACAGGCAGTGGGTACTAGAATATTTTTGTCGGTCCCGCACTCCGGAGGCATACCTGACTTTCACGGGCCCAACTTTGCGGTTTTGGGTGTTAGTAGTTTCTTTCTTAGTTTTTTTAATACAATTTCCGGATCTTTTCCTAACCTGTATATGATAACTTAGCCTACTATGTACATCTACGCAGATGACATACAGGCCTGTGGGAGAGGATCCCATCCCATTGTGGTTTGTTACAGCATCCTTTCACCCATGCTCTGTCCTTAGATAGTACACCAGTGTGCCAGAACTCCCCTGGACCCTTCAGGACTGCGACTAGGTGGGATGGCTGTGTTGTATGGTTAGCCATTTCGTATTTCAGGGTGATTCGGATGCATGACCGTGGCCTGCCTGGTTCTGCTTTGGTTTGTGCCAGTACACATACCCAGACGGACTGCGCCCTAGGGTGATAGTCATTTCGAATTCCTTAGTACTTAGTAGGGCTAGTTTCCGTATTTGTAATATCTACCATCTTTTCTGGCCGGTCTTTTGCTTTTTGTGCCAGAACACAGCAAGCAGTGACTGCGCCCAAGATCAGGTGAGATACTGTTTCTTCAGTAGGTGGTTGTGTATTATGTTTTCTTTAAGGACCTTTTATAGTGGTCCATGCTTTTGATTGCCCGTTGTTGTGTGGGTTGATTATTCCAGGCATGTGCCGCCATGGCAAATACACTTCTCTCATAAATTTTGGTGTTACTTATTGCTGTCAGTAGCACTGGGGCTGCCATTTGCCTGGTGTCCCTACGGAGGGTTGCTGTGTAGCCTGGTTTTGTGGTGTAATGGTGCGCCAGTATTTTGAGGTGCGTTTCCCTTCTACTTGTTAGTAGTGTTGCATTGCATTTTTTGTGTAATTCGATTGTGGGATATCTTTTGTTCACCTGAAGGCATACTTTGAGGGCTCTATTTTGTAGCACCTGAAGTTTGTTTAATAGTTTTGTATTTCCTCCCATGTATACTACATCGCCATAGTCAAAGTAGGGGAGGATCATGCCTTTATATATTTTAATTGCCATGCTTTCAGTCATGTAGTATCTCAGTTTAGCCAGTAGCCATATTTTATGGTTTACTTTTTTTGATAGTATTTGTTATGCAGAGGTCATAATTTAGGTGTCTGTCTAGATCCACTCCCAGATATCGGTAGTTGTCTACTTGTTCTAGTTCAGTGTTTCCCAGAAGACACTTTATTTTCTCATTACTTGTTAGCCTGGTACCAAATAGTACTGTTTTTGACTTGCTGTTGTTTATGGTTATCCTATTTAGTTGGCACCACTCGATTAGTTTTGTTAGTGTTAGATTCAGTTTTCATTTCTATTTCTTCGGTTGTTTTGCCTGCAGCATATACCACGGTGTCATCTGCATATAGTTGGATGTTTTCAATTTCTAGCCAGTTGTTTAGATCGTTAATATATATAAGGAAGAGAAGTGGCCCCAGGACTGACCCTTGGGGTACTCCACAAGTTATCTTTTCCTCATTGGATATGGATCCATTTACTGTGGTGCATTGCTTTCTGTTTTCTAGATAGCTCGCTAGCCATTTTCCTGTTACTCCCGTTATTCCCATTTGGGTTAGTTTGCTCCTTAGGATAGGGTGGTCCACCGTGTCAAACGCGTTGCTGAAGTCTATGAACGCTGCACCCACTAGGTTCTTTTTATTGATACTGATTGCAATATCAGTTATTAAGTTAGCAATTGTTTTTATTGTCGAGTGGTATTTTCTGAAACCGCCCTGTTTACTGTTTAATATTTTGTGTTCGTTTAGGTGGTCCATAATATGTCTATGCATTATTTTTTCCATTAGTTTACCAGGCAGTAGGAGTATGGAGATCGGTCTATAGTTTCCCAGTACCTGTTTATCCCCTCCTTTGTGGAGCGGTGTTACTTTGGCTAGTTTCCAGCAGTCCACATAAGTACCTTCTGTGAACGATTTGTTGTATAGCTCACAAATAACATCTGGGATGCATCCGAATGCATCTTTCAATACTATACTCGAGGTATTTTCAATGCCCGAAGGCTTGTTGCAATCAATTGATTTTATGAGCTCACTTATCTCTTTTATTGTGGTTGTGCAATCTCCAATGTCTGTGTTTAATTGTTGCGCTTTCGTGGTCCAGTTTGTGTTGAATTGTTTGGATAGTTTGTTGCCTATGGTTGAAAAATGTTCATTATATTAGCAGTATCGTTGTTGCTGATTTCCACCCCCTCGTTGTTGTAAAGGGTAATCCATTCTTTATTTTTATTATTTGGTATTAGTATTTTCACATTGTTCCAGAATTTGTGTGAGTTTTTCCCCCATTGCTGGTCTTGTTTGACAATGTACCGTCTTTTGGCTTTTCTCACTGATTTCTGGCTACGATTTCTTGCTTTGTGGTAGTTTTCTATGTCTAGTAGTCGCTCGCTTGCTTTGGCTAATTTGCCTGTTTTATATTTGTCCATAATTAGGTTGATTAATTCTGGGGTTACCCATGGGTCTTGGTTGTTTTTGATTTTAAGTTTTTTTCTTGTGCAGGTAGTGTCCAGATGCTTTCTGACTTCCCCAATGATATTGTTCCATTGGTCATTTACACCTATCTCAGTTGGAAATGGCAATTTAATTTTCTCTTTCAGATGAGTTTCTAGTGCCTCTTTTGTGTAGTTTTTGTATGATCTACCCATAGGGGGAGTAGTTTTGTTTTTTGTTTTTATTTTCTTTCTAGTAACATATATCAATTCATGATCGCTAATGCCCCAGTTTCTTGTTCCTGAGGTGTGGGTATGATTTGAGTCTGTTATTATTAGGTCTATTATCGAGCTGTTTTCTCCAAGCCTTGTTAGCTCACTCATTTTTTGCTTTAACCCTCTGCCTTTGATTAAGTTCTCTAGTGAGTGTTTGTTTTGTAGTTTATGTTGAAATCCCCTAGTAAGAATAGCTCCGCCTTCGTCAGTTTCGACACACTTTCTAGGGATGTCTCCAGTTGTGCGATGAAGTCTTCGATGTTTCCATTTGGCGGTCTATATAGACTCCGTACAGCTATATTAGCTTGTTTCTCATTTTTTATGAGTGTCCATACTAGTTCAATATTTGTGTCTGATCTGTTTGATTCTTGTAATGGCTTATGTTCGGAGTTTAGGTATTTTTTGGTGTATATTGCAACTCCTCCACCCCTCTTTTGTATTTGTGCATTGGTCAGTGTTTTTCTATCCTCTCTCACAAGCCTGTACCCACCAATTTCTAGTAGTTGGTCACTATGCAGTTCATGAAACCATGTTTCTGATAGTGTTAACACATCATATTTACAGATATCTAAGTGTAGTTTAATGCTGTCAATTTTGTTGTAGGCGCTTTGGCAGTTTAGATGGGCAAAATGCATGCCTCTGCCTAGTCTACAATCAATCTCTTCCACCATATTTGTGCGGCAGTCAGGTCGAAATAGCTGTTTGCGCTGGAGGTGGTTTTTAGTGTGGAATTGGGATTTGTATTTAAAACTACTCAGCCTGCATTATGTGGTCACCTACCTTAATTTGCTGTCGGTGCTTGCGCCGCCAGTGCATGCGGTCACATTACTGTTCCTGTGCAGCATTAGTACGGTGGCCGCTGAGTATCTATATATTCCGATATTATTTTATTTTACAATTAAAATAATCCGATTCGGTAGACTTTGAATAATTATTAAAGGATTTATTGTGGCAAATTATGTTATGGTTCTTAACAGAGCCATTTCAACATGATCAGTTTGGGTACATTTTCTAAATTTCTATAGCATAACGACAAATTTTGCTCATTCTATGGGCGTGTCGTAAAAGTTTCTCCGTTTATGTTTACGCCCGCCTCGTAGCAGGTGTGGCGTAAGCTTCAGTTGGGCTTAATTTATCCTGTTTTATTATATTATTTTTATTATTATTATTGTTAACAGTGTTTCTATTTTTCTATTAACTTTGGCACTTACCTTGATTTCTGGCAGTTAGCCCGGATGTTGTCTCTTGTTTTTTTTAGGATTTCACCCATTTTGTTTTTGTATCCCGGTTTGATCATTTCTCCTGCCTTTGCATCTTGAAGAAATAATCCTGTGCCCCAGTAGGGGCATCTCGTGCATTCCCTGAAGGCTTTCCCAGGTGCGTTCAGGATTTTCTCTTTTAGGTCTTTGTTTTGTGTGAATTTGGCCATTTGAAATCAATAGTACTCAGCCCTTTTGTGTGTTTTGGGCATACATTATCAGGTATACTATTCTGCATAGTAGTAGGATATGCGTTGGTTTAGTTTGAACCCAGGCATACATTATGAAAGCATTTCTCTGCATAGCTACTTTGAGTAACTTGAAGAGCAATGGAAGGCACAGAATGCCATCTATGGCAGTGCCAGATTTTCAATTTGCCCATCAGGATCCTGTTAGTGCTAGTCCATCATAATACCCTAGTGTTTATATGATGACTGTTGCCAGGACATAGAAAACAGTTTTAGATGATGGATAAAATAGGACATCATGGTAGAGTGTAACCTACCTGTGTGGAGGTCGTTAAATTGACCCCATATCAGTGTATCCTAAAAGCTTGATAACTTGGTAGCTAGTAACCCAACTAGAGACACGGCCAGATGACATAGAATAGGATTTACCTCCAGATGGGGTGAGTCAGCAAGGCAAAGCTTTAGCGGTTTTGAGGAAAATAGCCTTTTCACGATATGGTTTTATAAATTCATAGAATGACTACTCTGATAAAAATGTATATATATGTATCCATATACATTCACGGGAAATACGAATAGAGTGTATTAAAATATACCGGGGATTTTAACTGCTACATATCTACCTAGCCCTATTCCAGCGGATTGGGGTCTAAATAAAAACAATTCTACTCAGTACAAGTAGAGACAAATGTCTTAGCATTCACAAAGACATCACTACGAAGGGTTCAAGAAAGATAACTTGGCTGTGAGCCCATTAGAGAACAACTGTGTTCAAAAGAAGTAATTGAACTCCGAATTAAATCATATTAAGAAATCAAACTACTAAGATCAAACTGAAATTATGATTACGTAAACATCTCCCTGTGCTATAATTAGCCAGGAGGCTAGAGGACGAGGTGAAATAGAATAATTATGTGAGACTTACCTGGGAATAGTTGACACATAATTGCTGTTTTACCGAGTCCTATAGCCTCAGGTTGTTGTAGTACAGTTTCCCCCTCCCCCCACCCTAACCCATGGTGAATGTAAGGAACTTCGGTCTGCCGAAGGGAGGAAAACAGAGAGAAAAGGGAATAATAGAACAGAGAGAAAAGGGAATAAAAATAATTTATAACATAATTTCGGTAATTAGTAGGTAAAAGATTGGATCAAGTGCAAGTGCTACCTCTCCCTGTACTACAACAAGTCGAGCCTATAGGACTCGGTAAAACAGCAATTATGTGTCAACTATACCCAGGTAAGTCTTACATAATTATTCTATATAAGTATGTAGATCTACATATATATTGCCGGAATAATCGGTAACCCCCCATCCAGCTCCCCGAAACAGCACCATGCGATTTCTTACATCGGCATATACCTTAGTATATACTTGGCTATATATACACCTCCAATGCGACTGACACTTGTCAACATCCGGTGGAAGTGATGCAGGCCGAAGGTGGCGCCACCGGTACAGTGTGTCTTATGGAGTATAAGAATATATTAACAATTCCCTTACTTATTATTATACTTGCATAATGCGTTGTACATCACATAAAGTACTCTTTGAAAATCAAGAGAAAGGTGCCATGACCCACACTGATATTGAGTGGTTTTGTGGGTTCTTCTCCTGGCTGGCTGCTGTGTTTCTTTACCGTGATTGATGAGTTTTCTGACCCAAGTTCCGCTCGCTGCGCCTTGCAGCCCAGTAACGCTGACCTGAAGGCGCGCCTCCAGTTGCGGTACAGCCAGGCACTGCCTGAGTTCTACCGCGCCTTCTCCGAACCCCGTGCCTTCGCCAGCCTCACGTTACTTGCTGCGTTCCTCCCAGCGAACACCATCCCCACCTACAGGTAGGTTGCCGCCACCCTCCCGCCAAGCACAAGTTCCTCATGTAGATCCGGGCGCAGTGGCCTAATCGGTAGAGCGCGGGCCTCGCATGTGCAAGGTTGGGAGTTTGGTTCCCGGTCGAGTCAAACCAATGACTTTAAAATTGATACTTGTCGCTTCCTAGCCTGGCGCTCAGCATTAATAGAATAGGGCAATGACTGGTTAGCACAGTGTCAGAATAATGTGACTGAATGGAATATCAGGTCATGGTGCCGGCGACCTGATTTCTTAGTGGGGCAGGACTATAAAGTCACCATGAGTGTGCACTGTCACAAGTCGGCACTCGCCCTGATATGACCTTAGATGTTGTTAGGACGTAAAACCCCCCACCAACCAACCAATGACAACATCAGGACCGGTACCGGCTTGTTTGTGACTTATGCTGGTAGATCATGGGTTCGAACCTTGGTCGAGTCAAACCAATGACTTGAAAATTGGTGCTTGTCGCTTCCTAGCCAGGCGCTCGGCATTATTAGGACAGGGCAAGGGCTGGTGTGCTCAGTGTTAGGATAAGGTGACTGAGTGGGATACCAGGTCATGGTGCCGGCAGCCTGGTTTCCCAGTGAGACAGCACTATAAAGTCACCATGAGTGCGCACTGTCAGAAGTCGGTACCCGTCCTGATATGACCTTAGATGTTGTTAGGATGTAAAACTCCAACAACCAACCAATCAATCATGACAACTGTTTATCTGCCTTGTTCGATAAAAGTGATATCATGCCGACTACATTGCTGTCTCACCCTGCATTTAATTAGGGTCAGTCTTCTTTACAGTAATTACACGCAGGAAAATTTGAAATAGTACTTGAACCAAATGTCTAAAATTGAAAAGTGAAATGAAAGAATTATAGTGTCATGGAGAATGTTGCAAACAAACAGTAACATTATACCTAGAGTGGAACTCGAACCTACATTTCTGCCATTCCGTGGTGATCGTCCTAACCATTGTGCTATTTGGATTTGGAACTGGAACTAGAAACCCCACTATTATTGTTTCTATTCAATATATTTTTATTTTTATTTCCCTAGGTACAGACTTTATTAATGTTCCATATTTCCAATTCAATGGGTTTGAGTTTCTGACTTTGTTTTTTGTTGTTGTTTTTTTTAAAGAAGAAAATACAAATGTTTTGTTGATCATTATAATTCATTTGATTGATTTTTTTACAAATTATTAAAAATACATTAATGCAGATGGTGTTGAGTTATTTGGATGCACTAATGCAGACAGCGTCCTCCTGTAGGGATACATTAATACATGTGGCGTCTTACTGTGGGAGTGTAATAATACAAGTAGTGTTCTGTTGTGGGGATACATTAATACAGGCGGTGTCCTACTGTAGGGCTACATTAATACAGGTAGTGGTCTGCTATTGGGATACATTAATACAGGCGACGTTCTGCTGTAAGGATACATTAATACAGGCGGCATCCTACTGTAGGGATGCATTAATACAGGCGGTATCCTACTGTAGGGATGCATTAGTACAGGCAGCGTCTTGCTGTTTTGATGCACTAATTAACACAGGCACCCTCAGTGGGTTACTTGATTATGATTGCACTCTTCTAGCCGCACTATGCTGTCGAAGCTGCGCAGCCTGCCTGACAACACGGACGTGGCTGTGTTCGGTCCTATGCTCGAGGCCATGTGCCGGTGGGGGAAGGCTGCTGACGTCATCACTCTAATCTCCGAGTGGCTGGAGGCGGCTTTGTCAGCAGATAAAGCAGATACTTCACTCAATAAGGTGTGGTCCAAGTTTGTTCACACTTCATCCGAGATTCCTAGCTGTTTAAAAAAGAAACGGTAATAGTAATAGTAGTAATAACAAGAATAATGAAAATGGAGAAATTCCGAGAAATAATTTGCCCCCCATCCCCCAAAAATATATATTGTAATTTATACAAAAATAAGAAACTGAGACTAGGCACTTTTGTTGGTACATTAGTTGATTAAGCAGAGGAAATTTCAATCGTGGACGATTGGTCTTTCTCATTCCACTCCCTATCCTAACAATGCCGAGCGCCTGGCTAGGAACTGACAAGTATTAATCTTTACGTCATTGGTTTGAACCCACGATCTACAAGGACGCTCTAACTCATTTGGCATTCCCGTCTGGTTTTAAGCACTTATCCATCAGCATCTTCCCTCATCCCGACAGTGTTTCACAAAGCTGTGCTCTGGTGTTTGAGCAAACCAATCAGGATTACAGTTAGTAACCTGGTCCATTCTCTACGCCTTTGGTTGGGCGAGGTGGACTACTTAAGTGGATCACCTGATCCCATTTCCGGTGTCGATATTTTTTATAGGCCTATTCCTCCCTGTCTTTTTTATGGTAAATCCTGTGCGGAAGGTCGGGAGATCGAATCCCCGACGAGACAAACCAATGACGTAAAAAAATTATACTTGTCGCTAGCCAGCCTGACGCTCGGCATTATTAGGACAGGGAAAGGACTGGTTAGCTCAGTATTAGGATAATGTGAGTGAGATATCGGGTCATCGTGCTGGTGGCTTGGTATCCCAGGAGGGCAGCACTATGAAGTATCCATGAGTGTGCACTGTCACAAGTCGGTTCCCGTCCTGATATAACCTTAGATATTACTAGGACTTAAAGCCCCAACAAGAAAATAGTTATATTAAAGTTGTGCATCCCGATGAAGGCATCGATCTAATTTTCTAAACAAAACTACTTTCCTAGATTTGATCCTACATATCCAGCTTAGATACTGGCGCACTTATTACAAATTTAATTAAAATAGAATGTACTGATTAATCTAATATATTTATTTGGGAAAATAATATAGAATGAAACTTAAAACCATCAAACTATGCAAATAGTGAACAGAGATGAACTTGATGTTAGCAATAATACTCCTTACTCGCTCTGATAATCTTTTAGTTTACGCTCCTGTTAAAATGTGTGACATAGTCACCTACACTATTTTGTTGTTGTAAATATGTTTATTCTGCTGAATAAGTTATTTTGTCAGTGCCACAGCACTGGTCTTCCAGCCATTTTCAGTTCGGGATTATTTACACAAAAATGGTATAATGGAGTGAGGTACACAATAACTGTTGAATACACAATTTGAAAATTGGTATAATACAGTGAGGTATACAATAACTGTTGAATACACAATTTGCAGCAGATAACAATGGAATTCTGTTACCCACAAGTCCCACAGCAATATGGCAACAGTAGTGTCATATGACTAAGTCAATATTAGTCATATCAATGTGAGTATTTACATAGTATTTAGAATGTAAGCAGAAGTTATCTTCTGTATTCATTTGGTAAAGTTGTAGTAAGTTTGAATGTAGGGTCTCGTCAGTTGCAGTTAGACAATTGGTATATAAATGTCAGTTTGCTAGGAATATACTAGTGTTACCCTATCGAGGTTAGTTATGTGAGTTTGTTATTTTCAATTTTCTCTTTTAGTGTTGATAGCATGGCCATAAATTTGCACATCTTCCATTTGAGTACTCATTGACGTCACGATATGTATCACACGCAAATATGAGATTAGTTATTCCGGGTCCATACACATTTCTTATCTTCGGTTATCAAAGGCATTTGACATGGCCAAGTAACCACGGGAAATTGAGTGCATGAAGTGGAATGCATTTTTTTTTAAAGATTCTGATCACCTGAATTTAACATTATTTCTTTCATAACTAATCGTTTTAGCTTAACAGCCCTTTAAACCTTCTGACATTGTCGGTCATCTTGCTTCCACTTTAAACCTTCTGATGTTATCTTGGTCATGTTACTGCCCCTTCAAACCTTCTGACTTTGTGTTGGTCATGTTACTACTGCCCCTTTAAAATTTCTTACATTGTTTGGTCATGTGGCTTCCAATTTAAACCTTCTGATGTTGTTGGTCATGTTACTGCCCCTTTAAAACTTCTGACTTTGTGTTGGTCATGTTACTGCCCCTTTGAAATTTCTTACATTGTTTGGTCATGTGGCTTCCAATTTAAACCTTCTGATGTTGTTGGTCATGTTACTGCCCCTTTAAAACTTCTGACTTTGTGTTGGTCATTTTACTGCCCCTTTAAACCTCTGATGTGCTGTAATTGAGTTGTAGCAGGTGTTATCAGCTGTCGCCTTTACATATTTTATCAGTCTTGGTATCTTGCTATATAAACTGTCTGCCTGATGTAGATAACCATTTGTAAAATATTCCGATAATCGGTAGAGGGGGGAAATGGAAATCCTCTATTATTATATATATATATAAATATATATATAAATATATACACACATACACATACACAACATACATATACACACACTCTTGGTCAGCCACACAGAATAATAATAGAGGATTTATATATATATATATATATATATATACATATATATATATAGGATGTATAATGAATTATGCAAATATAAAACAGGCGGAGTTTCATTATTATTATTATTATTCCTATATTTGTTTATTATATTATTGTCCAATCGCTGACCTGCCCGGGATTTGCCCCGGCTAGCCGGGCCCGAGCGCCACCACCGGGCGATATCTGCCCCGGGCATTCACTTTGCCTCCGTATTTCAAACATATATATATATATATAATATATATTATATATATATATATATACATATATATATATACATACATCCACATATTGTTATTATATTTCATATATATATATATATATATATATTATATATATATATATATATATATATACATATATATAATACATACATACACATATTATATAATAATATATATATATATATATATATATATTATATATATATAGCTAGCTTGGCCCATGCTTGAGGGCAGGTAATTATAAAATTAGGGATGATTGACAGGTCTGGGTGAGTGCACTCAGGGCCTGGCTCTGCTGAGATAGGGGTCAATGCACAAAGGTCAGGGTTGGTGGTGGCCACAGGTCAACCAACATAAGTGAACAAGTCATTTTTGCACTGTCATGGAAGGTTTTGCCAGTATTGTGACGTGCAAGTCGACATTCTAACACCATAGGCATCTGAGTTAGATATGTGGGGTCATATCAAGATGAGTGTTTTGGTTTAGAAAATTGGATGCTTTTATCGGACTCTGCAGCTTTAAGCGAAAAGTCGATAAACTAAGACACTGAATGAGTATAATTGAAAGTTGTCAGTTTCTCCAAATTTTGAAGTCCAACAGTCATTTTGGGAAGAACATGCAAAATGTTTTCGAATTGACATAATTGCTCCAGAAAAGAAAATGTTTCCTCGCATATTTTCTGTCACTCATGTAGCCTCTACCCTATCTCATTGTGGGGGAGTCCTTGAACGGCTTGCCTAAAACTAGAGCATTCCATTAGTTATTAATTGAATAGTAATAATAATTCAAATTGCTTTCTGTTGTCCTACTCAGAGCCGCAAGAAAAGCAGTGTGAAGTTTGCGGAGCCGGTTGTCTGCAGGCCTCAGATGGCCCTGTCGTACACACGGTATGCCATCCGCAGCATGCAGTGCCAGAAGATCCTTCTCATGAAGCACCGGAAGCACGTGACCGACCTCACGCAGGTGCTGAGCGGCATCACTGTGAGTGAAAAGTTGATTCATTATGCTTAAGTACTCATGGTTTGATGTTCCCTGTCCTCCCTGGCTGTACGCCCCTGTCTGGACTCCCTGTCTATTATCTTGTCTGTACTCCCCGCTGTCCTGCCTCTATTCTCCCTACCTGTGCTGCCCTCTGTAGTCCTGTCTATTCCCAGTCTAAATTCCCTGTCTGCACTCACTGTACTCCCTGTCCATACTCCCTGTCTGTACTTCCTGTCTATACCCCCTATCTATTCTCTCTGTATATACTTCCTGTCTGTACTCCCTGTCTATTCTATTGTCTGTACTCCCCTCTCTGTTCTGTACAAATGAAAGCTGGGACTATATTATCGGCTTTGCTTTAGGACCTAATCGAACGTCGCCTAGTGTCTCCGGAGCCACTCGATGAGCACATGACCGATGCGCTGCTTCTAGACACCTTCGACATCTACTGCCGTCTTGGGGTCCTCCTGAACAACCCCGTAAGTTTTCTTGCCGTCACAATTTCCACGTTGGGGATTTACCAATGCAGTCTTCCTAGATGATTTTGATTTGATATATTTGGATTTCTTCATCCAAGCAACCAGTGCCGACTTATGACTGTGTGTACTGATGGTGGTTTTATAGTGTTGCCCCACTGGAATGTCATTCAGGGTCTTAAATTATGTTTGCGTTTAGAATTCTGGAGCCCACAAGGGGGCCAGCCGCACAAATCGCTGCGGTCACACTACCGTGCACCCATGCCAAACTTACCGCAGATTTGGACGCGGTGACCGAATCTGTAAGAACACTGGCTCCTCAGGGGGAAGGCCTGGGGTTGAATCCCAGCCGAATCAAGGAAATTATTTGAAACAAATTTATACTTGTCGCTACCTAGCCTGGCGCTCAGCATTACCAGGAAATGGCATGGTTTGGTTAGCTACTCGAAATTTACACACATTTATTTATAACTGCAAAACTGATGCATACACACACATATACACACACACACACACACACACACACACACACATACACACACACACACACACACAGTGCCAACATTTCTTTTAAAAAACAATTTTAAATATTAAATCTTACTTCAAATATTCATAGCATACTTCATAAATAAGTCGCATAGTCCGATAGGTTTGAGTTTCTATATCTCTTTCTTTTTTTAAGATGAATATATTATGCTGATTGTTAGAATTTGCTTTACTTTAATTTGAAGTACTTTTTTTAATGGTTAACTTGGGGAGTTATTTGAAGAACAAACAGGCAAACTTAATTTTGGCATGCATGTGAAAACTGACATCAAAGACTTCAGCAGTAACAGATTTTCTTTTTTAAGTAATTGACTTAGTATATCTCTTGTATGCATAGGGATCCCATTTCTCAGCGAAATAACCGATTTCGGCGAAAACTGAGCTTCCAAATCAGTAAGAAAAATCCTGTCTGCAAACAAAAACAAACTTTTAATTATTTGTTAGTTTTGAAGTCTTAAAACTGTTGGAATTTCAAGGCCTAAATATGTCCAAGTAGGTGCCAGATTGCACCATTTTAATCATAGGTTTTAAGAAATGTCAGAGAGGGCATGCCCCCAGATCCCCTACTTTTGTATGGATTTTTATATTTTTGTCATTGGGGCCCCTGTATGTACACATACACATGTTTAATAAGTGCACCAGTATCTACGTTAGATGTGTAGAATCTAATCTAGATAAGTACTTTGCTTTCGACAATGTTATGCTTTCATCGGACAGTGCAATTGTAAGCAGGGAATGGCGTCCGATATTAATTGTGATCAGTTTCTTTTGTTCTTTTAATTTAACAATTTAACACTTTAACCATTCCCATCGTCATTTCACACGAGACAGGACGAGGCAAGTAACACTGCAGTGGCAATGGTGGAACAGCTGCTCACCTGGGCTGAGACCGAAGTCCTCATCTACCTGAAGCGCAAGAAGTTGACGAAGCGGCGTCTGCTGAACCAAACCAACATGACACTGCTGGCTGATTCCGGAGACACAACTCTCTCCACGACTGCGGCTCTCAGCATGACGATGAATACAACAAATCTGGGGACTGCGAAGCGCACTGTCGGGGATGTCCATTGTCCAGCCACCATCCACCTCGCCACGAAGCTTGTGGCGGTGAGTAGGCAGTGTTTTATTACACACATGTTACTTGTATGCGGTTGTGCCATCTGGGTTTGATTACACATGTGTAACTTGTATACTATTGTACAGTCTGCATTCTGGGTTTGATTGCACAGATGTTACTTGTATGCTATTGTGCTGTCTGCAGTCTGGGTTTCATTATACACATGTGTTACATGTATAGACCCCTTTCAATGTTTATAAACATTGTGTATGTGTCCACAGCTTGGCTGCAGCACGAATGCACACTGCCATTGAGTTTGCAGATACGCGCAATGCAAAATGTCAGTTTTATTCAAAATTAATAGAAATACAGAGCCCTAACCGATATCTGTTACCCATCCCATACAGAGCTCTAACCTGTATCTGTTTGTTTATATTAAATTTAATATAATCTCTTTAGTAAACATCTATCTATGTGTTCCAAGCGGTTTCTAGGTGGTGGAGTTTTAGAGATATTTAGCTTTTTCTGTATGAAAATTGCTCACAGCTATTGACAATGCATTCAGTTTACCGGCACGCGCAGTGCAAAACGTCGATTTTATTCAAAATTAATAGAAGTGCAGAACCCTAACCTTATAGATTTAATATAATCTGTTTGTTGAACATGTTTTCTGTATGGGTTCCAAGCGGTTTATTTCTAGGTGGTGTGGTTTTAAGAGACATTTCGCTTTTTCTGTATGAAGATTGCTCACGGCCATTGACAATGCATTGAGTTTGCCGATACGCACAGTGCAAAACGTCTATTTTATTCAAAATTAATAGAAATGGAGCACCCTAACCACATAAATTTAATATAATCTGTTTGTATTCCAAGCGGTTTGTTTCTAGGTGGTGTAGTTTGAGAGATTTCACTTTTTCTGTAAGAAGATTGCTCACGGCCATTGAGTTGGGAGTGTGACCGTGTGTCGTCCTACAGCCAGGCAGCATGCGCACCGACCTAAATACCCATGCTGACGTCATATGAAATAGGTCTATACTATTGTGCCGTCTGGGTTTGATTACACATGTGTTACTTGTATACAATTGTACCATCTGGGTTTGATTACACATGTGTTACTTGTATACTATTGTACTGTCTGGGTTTCATTACACATGTGTTACTTGTATACAATTGTACCATCTGGGTTTCATTACACATGTGTTACTTGTATACTATTGTGCCGTCTGGGTTTGATTACACATGTTACTTGTATACTATTGTGTCGTCTGCAGTCTGGATTTGATTACACATATGTGTTACTTGTATACCAGGTAGAGCACAGGCTTCCCGTTCAGAATGTCGGGAGTTCGATTCCTGATCGATTTAAACCAATGACTTGTTTTCAATGCTGGCCAGCTGTAGTGTTGGTGTTATCTTACTAAGCAGTAGCTGCTGACTTACAAAACTGATGCTTGTCGCTTCCTAGGGTGGGATCATTAGCATAGGGCAAGGACTGGTTAGCTCAGTGTCAGAATAATGTGACTGAGTGGGATATCAGGTCATGGTGCCAGCAGCCTGGTCCAGTGGGGCAGCACTACAAAGCCACCATGAGTGTACACTACCACATAACGATTGGGCCACTGCATCCGGTACAAAGTCAGTAGTGGATTAAGATAATTGAAGTTGCATAATCATATGATTTTGAGTCTCGGCTATATTTCTTTTGGATGAACTGACTGTCACGCCTCTATTTATTGCAGACCTTGTTAGAGATCACCAACAACATGCTACTTGTCGGGGTCGCGGACCCTGAGCTTCTTTCGCACCTAGCCGTATTCTGTGAAGCACTCTTTAAAACAGGTGGGTACTTACTATCTTTTGTTGCTAGATTTTCCTATCAAATATAATTTCATTAATATTATGATCCTTCATATTGTCTATTGCGTCATACTTACTCTCTTTTGTTGCTAGGTTTTCCCATCAAATATAATTTCATTAATATTGTGATCATTCATTTTTTTATATTGCGTCATACTTACATATATTTTGTGCTGGGCACAGTGGTCGAATCGGTAGAGCGCATGCATCACGTGCGGGAGATCGGGAGTTCAATTCCTGGTCGAGTCAAACCAATGACTTACAAAATTGATACTTGTCACTTCCTAGCCTGGCACTTGGCATAAATAGGATATGGCAACAGGACTGGTTAGCTCAGTGTCAGGATAATGTGGGATATTGGGTCATGGTACTGGCGGCTTGATTTCCCAGTGGGGTAGCACTATAAAGTCTGCATGAGTGCATACTGTCACAAGTCGGTACCCATCCTGATATGACCTTAGATGTTGCCAGGACGTAAAGCTACCAACAACCAACCAACATATCTTTTGTTGCTAAATTTTCCTATCAAATATAATTATATTATTTTGTGATCATTTATATTGTATATTGCATTGTACTTCTTTTGTTGCTAAATTTTCCTATTAAATTTAATTTCATTAATATTGTGATCATTCGTATTGTATAATAAACATGTGGGACTATGCCCTATCCTAATAATGCTAAATGCTAGGCGAGGTAGCGATAAGTAAGTCCTTGGTTAAACTTGGCCAGTGTTTGAGCCTATGATTTAAAAGGTAAATAAACCGTTGTGTTTCTCTTTTGTTCTAGACGAGTCTGGGGTCTTCATTCAGCAGCTGATGAGTCTGATCTACCAGATGACAGAACTGTCATCGTCATGGGAACACCGCTTTGATGAGGGTAGGCGTTATCGTTATCTCTTCTTAGAGGAGCCCAGTTCTGTATCGGTGCTGAAATAATCTGTGCACCTTCTCCATCCACCAGGCAGGATTGCCGAATGAGTTGAGCGTCAGTGTCAGGATAATGTGACTGAATGGGATATCAGGTAATGGTGCTGGAGGCCTGGTCTCCCAGTGTTGCAGCACAATAAAGTTGCCATGAGTGTGCACTGTCACAAATCGGTATCCGTCCTGATATGACCTTAGATGTTGCCAGAATGTAAAACTCCAACAACCAACCTTCACCGTGCTTCCAGGAGTGGGCAGGGAAGCGGGACGTAGCTCAGGCAGTAGAGTGTCCACTTGTGAAGGTGTCGATCATCCTATCGATCCTGCTCAGTAGAACCATTTGCAGTTTGGGCTATTTTCCGTTCCAACCAATGGTCCACAATAGGTTCATCAAAGGCTGTGGTGTGTGTTGTCCTGTCTGTGGGAAAGTGCATATAAAAGACCACTTGCTGCTTATCGGAGAATAAGTAGCCTCTGTGGCGGCAGCAGGTTTCCTTCAAAGAAATATGTCAGACTGACCATATGTTTGACTCCCAATAGCCGATGATAAAAGATCAATGTGCTCGAGAGGCATTGTTCCATAAAACAAGCTTTCCTTTTCCAGGAGTGGGCAGTGAGATGGATGTGGTGCCGACAGTCCTCACCAAGATGATCCACATGATGTCTACATTCACGCGCACCAAGAAGGAGCAGGCAGAGCGGGTGAGCACAGCGCCCTTCACTCGCGTCTCAGAGTGCAGCTTCAAGTTCCTCGAGTCTGTTAAGCGAATCAGATTTATTACGCAAGTGAATCACAAGGCTCAAGTGGGAGTGTACATATACTCGATCTGGTGTGGTGGTTGATGTAGATTTACAAAGCTGTGAGTGAACTACTACCAGTAGGTGTATAGGTAGGTAGGTAGATAGATAGATAGATATATAGATAGATAGATAGATAGATAGATAGATAGATAGATATACAGGTGATATAGATATACAGGTGATATAGATATACAGATATAGATGTAGGTATCCAGATATATAGGGATATAAATATAGGGACATAGATATGCAGATATACAGATATAAATATACAGATATAGAGGGATACCAGTCTTTCACTAATTAATGGAATTCAAATAATTTCCAAATTTCTCATTTTTTTCATTTAAAATTTTTGTATTAATGTTTTAGACAATTTGGGATGACTTATTAGGGCTAATGACAGGTCATTAGCCGAGTTTTGTAGCAGAGTTCCTGCTTTAGGGCTTTCTCAAGTAGTTCTGCAAAGGCCTGGTCTAATAAATTCACTAATTATTCCTTCTATGCTGCTCCAAATTAGAAGTCAATGCACCAGTGTCTAACTTGGGGGTATTTGATCAAACGTAGGTGGGGCGGGGGGCTTCGGCAATTCGAATGTGCTTTCCCTTTCCTGAGGCTTTCCTCATTTTGTCTTAATTCAACTGAAGGTATTTAGCCAAGCATATTGCAGTTAAATGCTACATTGACTGAATCTGGCTCGGGAACAGTGTGCACATTTTTGGGGATCGTTTGAAAGACGTACTAAGCTATTTTACATGAGAGATGCCATACAATGAATCCCACCCACACCCCCTCACCCCTTCCTCCACCTCTTTCCCCTTCGCCCTACCTCTCCCTCTCCCCCTCTCGCCTCCCCCTCCACTTCCCCCCCCCCCTCCCCATCCACCTTCCCCCTAGACTCTTGACTAAATTGTGCCAATATCTTTACAAACTAAAATTTTGCGACATCCTTTGTTTGATTTTTGTCCATGGACTTTATGCTGTGTGTTTTAGCTCATTTAGTTTGTGGGTTTTTTTTTAATGGATGTTTAAAGGGAAAATTCCAATAGCATTCCTAATTTTTAAATCTTTGAAATTCCTATAACGGTAATATCTTCTTTTACTCGCTTAAAACCTAAATCTAAAAACAAATTGCTGATGTGGATTTTTTTTTTTTTTTGTCCAGATTTTGCCGGGAGTTAGATCTTCAATGGGACAGATACTTCAATCGCATCACCGCTACTCCGGCCAGCAGGACATGTCTTCCGACCATGTTGTCATGGCAACCATCATGGCCGCCATTGTAGCTGAGATGACCGAAACTATTAAAAAGGCTGGTTTTTCCCTTCCATTTATTTTTCTTTGTGAATATCGAACAATTTATAGAGTTGAAATAATGCGTGGTTTGTTTGTGAGGTTATATTGTTCATATCTTCTTCATTCTGTGTTGTGTCCACCGGGCACGGTGGAGAATCGGTAGAGCTTGGACCTCGGGTGCGGGAGATCAGGAGTTTGGATCCCGGTCGAGTCAAACCAATGACTTACAAAATTGATACTTGTCGCTTCCTAGCCTGGCGCTCGGCATTAATAGGATAGGGCAAGGACTGGTTTTCTCAGTGTCTGGATAATGTGACTGAGTGGGATATCGGGTCATGGTACCGGTGGCCTGGTTTCCCAGTGGGCCACACTATAAAGTCATCATGAGTGCACAATGTCACAGGTCCGTACCCGTCCTGATATTACTTAAATGTTGCTAGGACGTAAAAGTCCAACAACCAACCAATCATTCTGTGTCGTGTCAGTAAGTTATCCATATACATCAGACAATTAGCACCGCATGAGGTGGTCGAGTGCAGGATTCCGGTCTGGAAGGTCGAGAGTTCGATTCCCTGTCGAGTCAAACCAATGACTTATAAAATTGATACTTGTCGCTACCTAGCCCGGTACTCGGGATTACTCGGATAGATTAGGCTCAGTATCAGGATTATGTGACTGAATGGGTCATGGTGTCGGTGGCGTGGTCTCCCGGTGGGGCAGCACTATAAAGTGACCATCAGTGCGCACTGGCACAAGTCTATCCATTCTGATATGATCTCAGATGTTGCCAGGATATAAAACTTCAACAAACCTTTTTTCGCTGCTACTGGGACAGGCAATGAAGCATCAGTAGTGAGTGAAATGAGCGAGTGGTGACGCCACTAGTTTCCAGAAGGGAGGAAGTAGAACCCACCTTCCGATTATTTATATTTGCATAATCCTTATACATCACATAGATGACTAGAACTAATATTATTAGTTCTAGTTTGAGTTATGCGTGTGTGATTCTTTTCCAGGAGCCTGACTTTGAGCAGTGCAACAAAGTAGCGAGCCTTCCACTCCTCTCCGCGTTTCTCATTGGTGCCATTGGACGCCGCAGGAATATCATCTGGTGAGAGCCTTCAATGTGCCAACGCTGACATCCAGGGATCCCATTTCTCAGTGAAATTGCTGATTTCAGCGAAAACTGAGTTTCCAAATCATTGTGGGGGGGGGGGGTCTGTGGTAAAAAAAATATATATAAAAAATATTTCTTTTAATCGGAATGAGAATGTTACTTTTAATTATTTGTTAGTCTTGAAATCTTAAAACAGTTGGAATTTTAAGGCCAAAATATGTCCAAGTAGGTGCCAGATGGCAACATTTTTATCATACGTTAAAATAAATTCCTGGGAGGCACCATGCCCCCTGGACACCTCTAATCTTTCAGGGATATTTTTTATTTTCGCCACTGCAAGCCCTGAACATTATTTACATGGATTTATATGAAGGAAATCAAAGTGAGAAATCTCTTAAGTTGTGTAATCAGGTACACTCACGTCCCTAGGTGAAAAGACGATTTGATGTGAAAACATGCGAAAATAATTTGGTGTGCCTATTGAAAGGCAGGCTTTATTTACAATTTTCGAGTGAGGTCGGTACCACAGGTGCACCAAGCTGCAATACATTTTCAATGAGTGCACCTGTATTTAAATACAACTACTCTGTTGTATCCTACCGTCCCATGGCTGGTCTGTAGGGCTGTGTTGACTTGTGTGTCATTGTTTACGTTAAACCCTGCTTTGGTGTAGTCTTCTCATGGCCCAGCTGCAGGGCTGTGTTGACTCGGGTGTCATTGTTTACGTTAAACCCTGCTTTGTTGTATCCTGCTCATGGCCCAGCTGCAGGGCTGTGTTGACTCGGGTGTCATTGTTTACATTAAACCCTGCTTTGTTGTATCCTGCTCATGGCCCAGCTGCAGTGCTGCGTTGTTGACTCACATGTAATTGTTTACATTAAGCTCTACTTTGTTGTAGCCTACTTGTGGTCCAGCTGCAGGGCTGTGTTGACTCGGGTGTCATTGTCTACGTTAAACTCTACTTTGTTGTAAAATAATAATAAATAAATAAAACATTTATATAGCACCCAATCCAGCAAGCCGTTCTCAGGCGCTTTACATAAACAAATATACAGGAAAATAAATTTCACCTAGTTAAAAGCAGATTTAAACAGATGTGTCTTAAGACCATTTTAAAAGCACCAACAGATTTACAATCTGTGATATATCCTGGCAGAGCATTCCACAGTCTCGGGGCAGCAATACTAAAAGCACGATCCCCAAAGCCTTTGAGTCTGTTCCGAGGAACTGCTAACTGGCTGGAGACTGTGGAGCGCAGTGTTTGAACATTTGTTCTCTCCTGGAGCATATCTCTCATATACTCTGGAGCCTGATCATGCAAGGCACGATATACAAGAAGCAGCACCTTGAAATCAATTCTCTTCTCCACAGGGAGCCTACTTGTGGCCCAGCTGCAGGGCTGTGTTGACTCGGGTGTTATTGTTTACGTTAAACTCTACTTTGTTGTAGCCTACTTGTGGCCCAGCTGCAGGGCTGCGTTGACTCGGGTGCCGTAGAGGAACTTGAGGGACTGACTGCTGTACTACACATCCTCCACACGCTCAGCTTTAGTGAGTAGCAATAACTGTGTACTAATCACAATATAGCTTGCCAAACTGCAATGTGCACAACTACTTGTTAACAAAGATGAAGGACCTCTACGTTGTTAGTGATTGCTAGAACTGCCAAAGGACTGCTGGAAAATTTACCGGAAGTCAGATTTCCTTCTTTAAAAAAATATTTAATCGGATCTCTTAACGGCTAGCAAAGACGGTGACATAATAGGGATAGTTTCCCATTTTCAGATCGAGTTACTGGTTTGAAAGTTCTGCGAAAAACCTTAAACAAACTCAATTTTCAAACATGAAAATGGATGTAGACACCTTAGTGGGTAAGTGATCCTATTAAAGTACCTTCTTAAGAGTATTTTGGTGTTTATTGTATTAGTAAAGGGTACATATTGACCCCAAGATTTTATTTGAACTGAGCAGAGTTTTGTGCTTGTTTGAGTGTGACCATTGTAGGGTGTTTAACAGCGAATATATGTACAGTCTACTCTGTCTATAACGGACACCCATGGGACTGGAGCAAGATGCCGTTATAGAGAGAGACTGACTGACGGAATGGGTTGAAACCAATGTTTTTCTTTTATACTTGACTGATTAGGAGGGTCCTTACAAAGTCATTTCTGCAATTTATCATTTGTACAATTAGTCATTTCTACTATTCATCACTTCTACAATTTGTCATTTGTACAATTGGTCATTTGTACAATTAGTCATTTCTACTATATTATAGCTATATGGCATGTCGTTATTGACAGAGAATATTGATCAAATAGGTGAAAAAACGGCTCGTTGTCCACATAAGACAGTTGTCCGTTAGACACAGAGGAATGCTATTAAATTAAAGGGGTGCCGCGATGGGACCAGCACTTTTTGCCGTTATTGACAGAGGCCGGTATTGACAGAGTAGACTGTATTTGGTATGACCACTCCCAAATAGCCTATTCTGATAGAATGTTTTCTGAAAAATTCAATGGTTCAAACCTCACCTTTCTATCTATTCATTCGAAAGTTATAGACCAAATCGTCGCCTAAGATTATCCATTTTTATGGATATTGATAACAGGAAAGTCTCACTGATACTGGGTGATAAAAAGTGATCAAGTGGACTTATTTTTATATCTACGGGCGAAAATAGCTTTAGTACGGAACAGAAAGTGGAATCCCTGGTTCCAGTATCAAAGGGATGAAAGATCTCCGCGATTTGTGATGTTCACCGATTAACGTTTAACAAAAATGCTAAGGAATCAAGATCTAAATGACAAGGCTGGGTTAATTCGAATCCTGTTCTTATATCACCTTAGATGTTGTGAGAACATGAAACCCAAACAAGAACAGGTTAGGTATGAGCGATAATATAGCCACAACAAGGATAGTTTAAGTCTAACTTCCGGCATTTTTCTGCATTTTCTGACTGTTATTCCATTGGAGGGAGGAATCCGCGTTTTCACGCAAATTCGGCAGCGGTGTAGTAATCTCGGCTTGATTTCCGAGTTTTTTGCTAGAAACAACTTTCATCCTTCCTATCACTACAAATAGTAATACAGGAATCATTGTTTATTCAAACCCACTCATGTCTAGCGTCTGTGATGGTTTTTACAGACATGCCTCAAGGAACATCGCTCAAGGATTGTCTCGCCACCGTGCAGTCCCACCTGGAAACAATTGTGGTTCCGGAAGACCTGTCCGACGACAGCCCATACAGGTGAGGCCTTGTGCTTTTCAGTGACCAGACGGGATGGCTGAATGAGTTAGAGCATCCGTCTCCCATGTTGGTAGATTGTGGGGTCATGGGTTCGAACCCATGTCGAGTCAAATCAATGACTTAAAGATTGATACTTTTCGCTTCCTAGCCAGACGCTCAGCATTATTAGGATGCGGCAAGGACTGGTTGGCTCAGTGTCAGGATAATGTGACTGAATGGTATATCAGGTCATGGTGCTGGCGGCGTGGTCTTCCAGTGGGGCAGCACTATAAAGTTGCCATGAATGTGCACTGTCACAAGTTGGTACCCATCCTGCTGCCGGTGCAATATAATATTCTGACTCCCATAATAAAGTGACCCCGTGTCACTTTATTGGGAATATTAAAACTACCCCCGACCCCCCCCCCCCGCCTAAGTTTCTTTTCGTAGATGTTTAATTCTTTTCCAATATGAATTGCTTGTTTGTTACTTTTGCTTAAAAGAATTGCAAAGACATGAACACATTTTTATTTCAAGCAAACCACCTTCTATGGCATACATACACGCATATACGTCAACATACATGAAAATGAGTAGCTATACATATCATGTCTTTGAAATAATAGAAAATAGTCGACATATCCCCGAACCTACGACAAAGATCCATTGACCTACAGTCACAATATTGGAGGGGGAGTCCCTTTATAATCAGTACCGACCACTGGAACAGTTTGGTTTGGTGTATTGGGGTTTTACATCCTAGGAACATCTCAGGTCACATCAGGACGTGTGTCGACTTTTAACAGTGCGCACCGAAGGCGATTTTATAGGGCTGCCCCACTGGGAGACCAGGCCGCTGGCACCATAATCTGATATCCCACTCAGTCACATTATCCTGATAGTGGGCCACCCAGTCCTTGTCCTATCCTAGCAATGCCGAGCATTGGGGACGGTAGTGACAACTATCGATTTTGTGAGTCTTTGGTTTTACTCGGCCGGGAATTGATCCTGAATATGTTTTATTAACTTTCGCCATGAATATGTTCTTTGCTGCTGACATTCTGTCAAATTACCGCCAATCATTAATCAATATCAAACGAGATAAAGCCATGGTAGCTGTCAAATTGAGTTTATTATCATTCCATTGTAGATAAGTCTTGAAACCTTAATGGTGGAAAAATTGTTTTATTTGCTTACATGATACCTGCATGGCAACCAATGTGATGTAGTGAAACTTAACCTGCATGGCAACCAATGCTCTGTACTGAAACCTAACCAGCATGACAACCAATGTGATGTAGTGAAACTTAACCTGCATGGCAACCAATGCTCTGTACTGAAACCTAACCAGCATGACAACCAATGTGATGTAGTGAAACTTAACCTGCATGACAACCAATGTGATGTAGTGAAACTTAACCTGCACGGCAACCAATGCTCTGTAGTGAAACTTAACCAGCATGAGAACCAATGTGATGTAGTGAAACTTAACCTGCATGACAACCAATGTGATGTAGTGAAACTTAACCAGCACCAATATGTGTAGTAAACTTAACCTGCATGACAACCAATGTGATGTAGTGAAACTTAACCTGCATGACAACCAATGTGATGTAGTGAAACTTAACCTGCATGACAACCAATGTGATGTAGTGAAACTTAACCTGCATGACAACCAATGTGATGTAGTGAAACTTAACCTGCATGACAACCAATGTGATGTAGTGAAACTTAACCTGCATGACAACCAATATGATGTAGTGAAACTTAACCTGCATGACAACCAATGTGATGTAGTGAAACTTAACCTGCATGACAACCAATGTGATGTAGTGAAACTTAACCTCCTGACAACCAATGTGATGTATTGAAACTTAACCTGCACCGCATGACAACCAATGTGATGTAGTGAAACTTAACCTGCATGACAACCAATGTGATGTAGTGAAACTTAACCTGCATGACAACCAATATGATGTAGTGAAACTTAACCTGCATGACAACCAATACTCTGTAGTGAAACTTAACCTGCATGACAACCAATACTCTGTAGTGAAACTTAACCTGCATGACAACCAATGTGATGTAGTGAAACTTAACCTGCATGACAACCAATGTGATGTAGTGAAACTTAACCTGCATGGCAACCAATACTCTGAGGTGAAACTTAACCTGCATGGCAACCAATGTGATGTAGTGAAACTTAACCTGCATGACAACCAATGTGCTGTAGTGAAACTTAACCTGCATGGCAACCTGCAACCAATACTCTGTAGTGAAACTTAACCTGCATGACAACCAATGTGATGTAGTGAAACTTAACCTGCATGACAACCAATGTTATGTAGTGAAACTTAACCCGCATGACAACCAATGTGCTGTAGTGAAACTTAACCTGCACGGCAACCTGCAAGCAATACTCTGTAGTGAAACTTAACCTGCATGACAACCAATACTCTGTAGTGAAACTTAACCTGCATGACAACCAATGTAATGTAGTGAAACTTAACCTGCACGGCAACCAATACTCTGAGGTGAAACTTAACCTGCATGGCAACCAATACTCTGAGGTGAAACTTAATCTGCACGGCAACCAATACTCTGTAGTGAAACTTAACCTGCATGACAACCAATGTGATGTAGTGAAACTTAACCTGCATGACAACCAATGTGATGTAGTGAAACTTAACCTGCATGACAACCAATGTGATGTAGTGAAACTTAACCTGCATGACAACCAATGTGATGTAGTGAAACTTAACCTGCATGACAACCAATGTGATGTAGTGAAACTTAACCTGCATGACAACCAATACTGTGTAGTGAAACTTAACCTGCATGACAACCAATACTCTGTAGTGAAACTTAACCTCCATGACAACCAATGTGATGTAGTGAAACTTAACCTGCATGACAACCAATGTAATGTAGTGAAACTTAACCTGCATGACAACCAATGTGATGTAGTGAAACTTAACCTGCATGACAACCAATGTGATGTAGTGAAACTTAACCTGCATGACAACCAATGTGATGTAGTGAAACTTAACCTGCATGACAACCAATATGATGTAGTGAAACTTAACCTGCATGACAACCAATAACTTACCGCATGACAACCAATGTGATGTAGTGAAACTTAACCTGCATGAAACCAATGTATGTAGTGAAACTTAACCTGCATGACAACATGTGATGTAGTGAACTTAACCTGCATGCAACCATACTCTGTAGTGAAACTTAACCTGCATGACAACCAATTTGAGTGAACTTAACCTGCATGACAACCAATACTCTATAGTGAAACTTAACCTCCATGACAACCAATGTGATGTAGTGAAACTTAACCTGCATGACAACCAATGTGATGTAGTGAAACTTAACCTGCATGGCAACCTGCAACCAATACTCTGTAGTGAAACTTAACCTCCGTGACAACCAATGTGATGTATTGAAACTTACCCTGCACGACAACCAATGTGCTGTAGTGAAACTTAACCTGCATGGCAACCTGCACCAATACTCTGTAGTGAAACTTACCTGCATGACAACCAATGTGATGTAACTTAACCTGCATACAACCAATGTTATGTAGTGAAACTTGACCCGCATGACAACCAATGTGCTGTAGTGAAACTTAACCTGCACGGCACCTGCAAGCAATACTCTGTAGTGAAACTTAACTGCATGACAACCAATACTCTGTAGTGAAACTTAACCTGCATGACAACCAATGTAATGTAGTGAAACTTAACCTGCACGGCAACCAATACTCTGAGGTGAAACTTAACCTGCATGGCAACCAATACTCTGAGGTGAAACTTAATCTGCACGGCAACCAATACTCTGTAGTGAAACTTAACCTGCATGACAACCAATGTGATGTACTGAAACTTAACCTACATGACAACCAATCTGATGTAGTGAAACTTAACCTGCATGACAACCAATGTGATGTAGTGAAACTTAACCTGCATGACAACCAATACTGTGTAGTGAAACTTAACCTGCATGACAACCAATGTGATGTACTGAAACTTAACCTACATGACAACCAATCTGATGTAGTGAAACTTAACCTGCATCACAACCAATGTGATGTAGTGAAACTTAACCTGCATGACAACCAATACTGTGTAGTGAAACTTAACCAGCATGACAACCAATACTCTGCAGTGAAACTTAACCTCCATGACAACCAATGTGATGTAGTGAAACTTAACCTGCATCACAACCAATGTGATGTAGTGAAACTTAACCTGCATCACAACCAATACTCTGTAGTGAAACTTAACCTGCATGACAACCAATGTGATGTAGTGAAACTTAACCTGCATGACAACCAATACTCTGTAGTGAAACTTAACCTCCGTGACAACCAATGTGATGTATTGAAACTGAACCTGCACGACAACCAATGTGATGTAGTGAAACTTAACCAGCATGACAACCAATGTGCTGTAGTGAAACTTAATCTGCATGGCAACCTGCAACCAATACTCTGTAGTGAAACTTAACCTCCGTGACAACCAATGTGATGTATTGAAACTTACCCTGCACGACAACCAATGTGCTGTAGTGAAACTTAACCTGCATGGCAACCTGCAACCAATACTCTGTAGTGAAACTTAACCTGCATGACAACCAATGTGATGTAGTGAAACTTAACCTGCATGACAACCAATGTTATGTAGTGAAACTTAACCCGCATGACAACCAATGTGCTGTAGTGAAACTTAACCTGCACGGCAACCTGCAAGCAATACTCTGTAGTGAAACTTAACCTGCATGACAACCAATACTCTGTAGTGAAACTTAACCTGCATGACAACCAATGTAATGTAGTGAAACTTAACCTGCACGGCAACCAATACTCTGAGGTGAAACTTAACCTGCATGGCAACCAATACTCTGAGGTGAAACTTAATCTGCACGGCAACCAATACTCTGTAGTGAAACTTAACCTGCATGACAACCAATGTGATGTACTGAAACTTAACCTACATGACAACCAATCTGATGTAGTGAAACTTAACCTGCATGACAACCAATGTGATGTAGTGAAACTTAACCTGCATGACAACCAATACTCTGTAGTGAAACTTAACCTGCATGACAACCAATGTGATGTAGTGAAACTTAACCTGCATGACAACCAATCTGATGTAGTGAAACTTAACCTGCATGACAACCAATGTGATGTAGTGAAACTTAACCTGCATGACAACCAATACTGTGTAGTGAAACTTAACCAGCATGACAACTAATGTGATGTAGTGAAACTTAACCTACATGACAACCAATGTGCTGTAGTGAAACTTAATCTGCATGGCAACCTGCAACCAATACTCTGTAGTGAAACTTAACCTCCGTGACAACCAATGTGATGTATTGAAACTTACCCTGCATGACAACCAATGTGATGTAGTGAAACTTAACCTGCATGACAACCAATGTGATGTAGTGAAACTTAACCTGCATGACAACCAATGTGATGTAGTGAAACTTAACCTGCATGACAACCAATGTGATGTAGTGAAACTTAACCTGCATGACAACCAATGTGATGTAGTGAAACTTAACCTGCATGACAACCAATGTGATGTACTGAAACTTAACCTACATGACAACCAATCTGATGTAGTGAAACTTAACCTGCACGACAACCAATGTGATGTAGTGAAACTTAACCTGCATGACAACCAATACTGTGTAGTGAAACTTAACCTGCATGACAACCAATACTCTGCAGTGAAACTTAACCTCCATGACAACCAATGTGATGTAGTGAAACTTAACCAGCATGACAACCAATACTCTGTAGTGAAACTTAACCTGCATGACAACCAATGTAATGTACTGAAACTTAACATACATGACAACCAATCTGATGTAGTGAAACTTAACCTGCATCACAACCAATGTGATGTAGTGAAACTTAACCTGCATCACAACCAATACTCTGTAGTGAAACTTAACCTGCATGACAACCAATGTGATGTAGTGAAACTTAACCTGCATGACAACCAATACTCTGTAGTGAAACTTAACCTCCGTGACAACCAATGTGATGTATTGAAACTGAACCTGCACGACAACCAATGTGATGTAGTGAAACTTAACCAGCATGACAACCAATGTGCTGTAGTGAAACTTAATCTGCATGGCAACCTGCAACCAATACTCTGTAGTGAAACTTAACCTGCATGACAACCAATGTGATGTAGTGAAACTTATCCTGCATGGCAACCAATGTGATGTAGTGAAACTTAACCTGCATGACAACTAATGTAATGTAGTGAAACTTAACCAGCATGAGAACCAATGTGATGTAGTGAAACTTATCCTGCATGACAACCAATGTGATGTAGTGAAACTTATCCTGCATGACAACCAATGTGCTGTAGTGAAACTTAACCTGCATGAGAACCAATGTGATGTAGTGAAACTTAACCTGCATGACAACTAATGTAATGTAGTGAAACTTAACCAGCATGAGAACCAATGTGATGTAGTGAAACTTAACCAGCATGACAACCATGTGATGTAGTGAAACTTAACCTGCATGACAACCAATACTCTGTAGTGAAACTTAACCTACATGACAACCAATCTGATGTAGTGAAACTTAACCTGCATGACAACCAATGTGATGTAGTGAAACTTATCCTGCATGAGAACCAATGTGCTGTAGTGAAACTTAACCTGCATGACAACCAATGTGATGTAGTGAAACTTAACCTGCATGACAACTAATGTAATGTAGTGAAACTTAACCAGCATGAGAACCAATGTGATGTAGTGAAACTTAACCAGCATGACAACCATGTGATGTAGTGAAACTTAACCTGCATGACAACCAATACTCTGTAGTGAAACTTAACCTACATGACAACCAATCTGATGTAGTGAAACTTAACCTGCATGACAACCAATGTGATGTAGTGAAACTTATCCTGCATGAGAACCAATGTGCTGTAGTGAAACTTAACCTGCATGACAACCAATGTGATGTAGTGAAACTTAACCTGCTGACAACCAATGATGTAGTGAAACTTAACCTGCATGACAACCAATGTGATGTAGTGAAACTTAACCTGCATGACAACCAATGTGATGTAGTGAAACTTAACCTGCATGACAACCAATGTGATGTAGTGAAACTTAACCTGCATGGCAACCAATGTGATGTAGTGAAACTTAACCTGCATGACAACCAATGTGATGTAGTGAAACTTAACCTGCATGACAACCAATGTGATGTAGTGAAACTTAACCTGCATGACAACCAATGTGATGTAGTGAAACTTAACCTGCATGACAACCAATGTGATGTAGTGAAACTTAACCTGCATGACAACCAATATGATGTAGTGAAACTTAACCTGCATGACAACCAATGTGATGTAGTTCTCATTCTCAAACTCTTAAAGTCCATGTAAAGAAGAGCAATGTGTGTTGGCAGAAGCTTCATCTCATAACCATATAAACTGTTTTGAAGTTGCATAATTACATTTACAGTTGCTGATATTATCTCTACATAAAACTAGACCTACCTCAATATTGTAATGTCTCATGACTAACCCTATAAGGCTAGCTTATCATATGCATGAGAAATTATTATGTTCACCTTTTCTTTTCTTTTTAATCTAATGCAGCTTCCTTTTTTTTTCTTAAAAAAAGAAGTAAATAACTACCAACAATGGGTGGAAGACCACTGCCTCGGCACTGAAAAAATAATTTGTTATGGGGAATAATTATATTTACCAATTTAAAACATATAATTGTTATACCACCCTAGTATTACTATTATGTTTATTATTATTCAGAAATACTAGATTTGTAATAATTTATTTTGGATTGATTTTTTAAATTGGAAGAAGACAGGGACTTCTCAGGTTTCTGTTATTGTTTCTTTGTCCCAATGCTGAAGTATTGCAGAGTATCAGACAAGTTGTGGGGGAGGGGGCTTTAAATGGGGTTGCAATCCTAGCAACATGTACCGTCATTTCAGGACGCAGACCAACTTGTGACGGCACATGCTGGTGGTTAGTTTTGATAGGATTGGTCCACTGACACTGACCTGATATCCCACTCAGTCACATTATCTTGACACTGAGCTGACCAGTCCTTGCCCTAATCTAGTAATGCAGAGCACTGGGCAAGGTAGTGACGAGTATCGATATTTCCAAGTCTTTGGTTCAATTAGAGCTGGTTTAAATTGAAAGTGGTAGTGGTGAAATGGTACGAGTGCCATTAGGCGAGAACCATTTACGGCCTCTACGGCCCCGAGAATGGCCAAGTTTGGCGTCGGGGTTGGAATGATGGTTTCCCAGCTTGATAAGGTTCTAGATTAGGTACCTTGGCTTTGGATAAGCTGGAGTTTGATTGATTGATTGATTGATTGATTGATTGATTGATTGCAACGCTTCTACATGACAGCGGGAATGCTGTTTAAGTTACAATATACCTTGATGCCATATATACGAAATATGGAGTCACTATGACCATGTTAAAGGTGTGGTCTAACCATAGCCGTGTATAACAACAAATTCTTTTTTTGGGGGAGGGGGGGTAAATATTTTATTTGTCTGAATACATATTTTGTCAGCGCCAAGGCACTGGTCTTCCAGCCGTTGGAGGTATCCCGTTTGGTTTGTACATGGTGATGGGGAAGCTGGAGTTTGATTGATCGATTGATTGATTGATTGTTTAACACCGTGTCGGCACCAAGGACCATATTCACGGCGAAAGGTTAATGGTATTTATTCCGTCAAATTTGTTAATCACATTTATATGCCTACATAGAAAATTACACGAAAATTTGAAATACTCAGATGTGTGTCAACTGATAGCAAAACAAACAAAACAAAAACAAACAAAAAAATAAAGGATTTCCGGTGCAATTTTATCTTGTTAAATTTGTGTTAAATGACAGCAATATTTAACTCACAAAACACAGCTGGAATTACACCAGGCATTACAATTTGTGTGTGCTTCAGATTAGCAAGGAAGTCTCACATGTTAGTAGTATCTACACCAAAACATTTAATGCACTCAGAGGGCGGGGGGATGAGATTCTCCCTTGAGTAACGATGCATGCGTCAGCCAAGAGTGGTCAATGTGACATCGAGTGAGGACTACTTGGTCCCGCTGACACCCAGCACGATGTTGTAGATGCTTTTCAATGCATGTGGTGATGATAGCAAAACTTATTGTTTGACATTACCCCATGATAAGCTAGAATAAAATTGATTTCCGTTGTCAGAAACCTGCGATATACTGCATCTAAAAGCAGTAATATAATTTAGTTTAATTAGAAAAAAAACCTTGCCTGTGGCTCCTCATAGAAAGCCGCACCATATTTGTTACTCCTGTTTACAGTAGACTAATGATTGTGCCTTATCTTTCTGTTCATAGGTGCCTTTATGTCGCTACCAAAAAGATGCTGTCAGACGCCACGTTGCGGGCTGGGATGGTTCCTTAGCAACGCTTCTACATGACAGTGGGAATGCTGTTTAAGTTACAATATACCTTGATGCCATATATACGAAATATGTAGTCACTATGACCATATTCAACGTGTGGTCTAACCATAGCCGTGTATGACAATTTTGTCTTTTTGGGGGGGTTAAATATTTTATTCTTCTGAATACATATTTTGTCAGTGCCAAGGCACTGGTCTTCAAGATGTTGGAGGTATCCCGTTTGGTTTGTACATGGTGATGGGGAAGTGGAATGTGCTGCATTGTGTGCAGCATACCTCATTCTGAACATTAACAGTGGGGGAGCAGCCTATGCTATATAGAGTACAGCATAGGTACTCAACATAGTGCAAGGTATAACACGATTTAAATCGTGTATGCAAATATATTCAAATCATTGTATTTGCATTTTGTCGTATTTACTCTAAGTTGTCTTTTGTTTAGGCCTACTGTGTATGCGCGAACGCCCACATGTCCTAATTGCATAATGACTCTAACTAGTTCTTGGCTTTCGGAAATGTGTATATGTGTATATAGCCGTGTGTGTTTCACACATACACGTACGCGTGCACACACATCATCTTTTTTGCTTAACTGTAATCAATAAAACTTTAATTCAATTTGCTGTGTGTGTTAAAATGATGTTATCGATGTGTGTTAAAATGATGTTTACGATAGATGTTTCTCGAAGATTTATACTGCCTATCATGGATAAGCCTGAATAGGCTTGTTTTCACCATCGTTACACAGTTAATTTTAACAGTTTTCTCAATTTGTATTGGATCACAGTTAAAACGTGAAATTTTTTTTCCAACTCTGACATATGTACAACATGTAAACCTTTATATGAACATGGATTCTGCTATTATTTGGAATGTTTTTCACTTTCCGTTTCCATGTCACACATAGGCCTACACATACGTTTGTGCGCTCCCAGACACACACACAAACAAATAAATACATACATTCGAACATGAAATATGTTGACGAGGGGATTCGCGACACTCGGACAGATGAAGGAGGAGTCATTTTTTGGTACTCAAGATTTATTGAATAGAGTCAATAAAATATGAATCAGTAATGATAACATAACAATGCCTGATGTGGAGTTAATGTTCAGGATTGTTAGGCGTAATCAAGATGATTGGGTGCCTGGAGTGAGACAAGTGACATGATGAAATAGGTAACAGTCAAGCTCAGCACTTCAGCCCTATAGGAGAGGGGTGGGTGGGTGAAATAGTGCTGCTCCAATGAGAGTTGTGAGGGGAGTGATGGAGTGTTGACTTGCCTTGTCGGCGAATTAATGTACTTTTTGTTTGTGATCGTTTTATTATTCTACTCCTACGGGTTAAGTGCATGCACTTGTTTTCGCTGCTGTGCAGTGGTAGTCCTAATCCATACGGATTGATTTCCTTTATCAATAATGTCTGGTGTAATTCGCTTAACTAGGCAAGCAAGTTCAACAAAGTAATCAAATATAATATTTATATAATTGAATTAAGGCGGAGACAGAGATATATAGTGGGTTTTTATTACATGGAAGAACTCAATGAATGTTTATACAGTTGGGTCAGTGTTGGGTTAATTCAGTCTCTCTCGTCATCTCGGGACAGCTCTGATGGTGAGCTCCCGGACTCGAACCCTCAGCCAATTACATGGAGGGGGCGGTTCGGGAGCGTATCTGGTCCCTAGGGACATATGTATGGACTGCAGCTGAGGACCAAGAGCCAAGCTCAATAATCTTTCGCAGTGACCCGCCTGCCGTGGCACATGCCTGGGCACCTCCCCGTCTGAGGCTGTGGAGGGTGTATGCCTGGGGGTGGGCGTGGCCAGTTGCCGCAAGGGACAGGCGTAGTGTAGCGAGGAGGGTGTGGCCCGTTAGTGGTGATCCTTCTCGGAGGATAAAGGCCGGCCCTGCTGTATCCTCACGTGGCTGCCAAGGGGCAGTAGGCTGACCATCGGAAAGGTGGGAGTAGCACTGCGTATGCTTGTCCGGGCCTCCAGCTGGTCTTAGTGGAGCAGACCATGACCTTGAGTCCTTCTGATGTAGTGGTGATGTCACTCCGTGAGTGTGTGACCCTGGTCGGAGTGGGCGTGGCTGGTGATGAGGTACCCTTGTCTGAGTAGGGTGTTGTAGCCTTGCAGCTATGATGACGGCCGCATTGGGGCCTATAGTTGTGAGGTGCCTCACCACCCGCCTGATGCTGTTCAGTGTCAGAGGGGGTGCTTGTGAAGTGACATGAGTGGAGAGCCTGAGTACTCCCCTCTTCATCAGCGTGACAGGTTATGAGTCAAACCCAGAGGTCACGCCCCCGAACTGGAGGACCCAGGTTGAGGTGAAGTATGTAAGCTAGGAGATCGTACTGTGCCAGCGCTAGGGGGTCGAAGTTTTGTCTGGCTGCGAACTGGATGTACCTCTTCGTCTGCACGGATTGTTGTTCCAGGTTCCGATCGCCAGGCCGGCAGTGTAGATCTGCAGCAGTCGTTTGTGCAGGCCGGGAGGGTAACCTGGGGACAGAGAGCCAAATAAAGGCGATGTACCCAGGTTATCCTACAATCCTACAGTGAAGACATCATCAAATGTAACTACCCATTCAGTTAAGATGAGGCTACGTGTCATGGATATAGCTTTGGCATTAAGTGCTACATCTGTGGTTTTCCTGCTTAAGGCATCAGCAAGGACCAAATCCTTGCCCAGCTTGTGGAGTATCTCAATGTGACAACAGTTTGTGGCAGCAAATAGCCATATTTCCCTGGCGCAGGCTGTAAGGACTCCGTCCTTGCCAGTGCCAGAGGGAAGTAGTTGCTGGCTTGCTGAGTTATCAGTGTTGATAATGATTTTGTTGTCCTCGGGGTTGTTAGGGGCGAGGGTCCTCATTGCCACGAGGAGGTTTATGGCCTCCAGGTGTGCAATGTTGGTATGGTTCCGTATTATGTGGTCCGGGTAGGTTTGGGAGTAGAAATGCTCTTTCAAGAATGCGACGAGTGAGGAGTTTCCCTCTATCATCCAGGTTTCTTTTTCGGGTGGCTTGAGCAACACTATCCCATTCGATCATTCAGCGAACTAGAGGAACCATTCAATGCCATTGAGGAGGTCTTCGGGTTCATCGTGTTTGCCGGTGATGGCGGCAACTCGCAGCGCACAGAGGATTTGTGACATAAACCTCCTGGCGGGCTCCACAACACTTTGCTATGTGTTGGAGCCTCCCTACCAGTGTCTGTAGGTCCTTCCTCGAGGCTTTCTTTTTGTTCGTCCAGTTCTGACACTCGGTGAGTGTGTCCCCAAGCTTGTCAGTGTGGATGGTCACGGTCATGGTCTCTGAGGATATCACAAATCCGAGCCACTCGAGTGTCTTTGTGGGCGGCACACACTTGCTCAGGGAGAGGGCAAGCCCAAGTGTCGCTGCAAGCTCGGTGAAGTCGTCGTAGGCTGCCTGGGCCTCGCTGAGGGTGTGTGCCACGTCCATAAAGTCATCCAGGTACCAGTGTACATGGTGTCCTTTATTTCATAGCAGGTAGACCACAGCATTGGTTGTCCTGGTGCATGCCATTGAGGACGTCCTGCAACCGAAAGGAGGGGCTATGTCGGTGTAGTGGCTGCCGTTCAGTGTGATACCGAGTAGTGGGGTGGACAAGGGGCATGTGCGACGCTGCCTGTAAGCACAGGCAAGATTCGCACACCACACTTAGCAGCCCGAACCCAGGCATGGCACCTGATCCGCTGCATCCATCACACTGGGGAGGCTGTAAGAGCTCTGCTTTCCTTGGTAGAACCCCCTTTTTATTCCGGTGTTGACGCTGGTGTTTCTCGGCCAGCTAAGGTCGACGATGACGGGTTCCGGGTCGACTTCCTAGCTTGCGGGATGTTGTAGTCCTTCGTTAGCGAAGAAAACTTTAGGGTGGTTCGATGACGATGGCTGCGGCAGTTGTGTTCTGGTTTGAACGGATAGACCGTTGCACGTGTGGGAAACGGGCATGGTCTAGTGTCGTCGCCTGGTGTTCATTTGGCTTCAATGGTTGTGTTTCGGATGGGATCCACAAGGTGGCGCCACCGCAGTTCAACGGCCGCTGGGTTGGTCGTAATGCGAAGCATTACGTTTGATGCGAGGGAAGGAAGAGACCCTCCCCCGCCGCTGTGGCGCTGCCTACTCACCTCGGCCGAGCCCCGGCTCGCCCCCCCCCCTCTCTCCTGCCATTTCTTTGTTCTGGCGCTCACGCCTCACCCGACGCCCGCTGCTCGCCACATCTCACCCTCCCCCGGGCCGCCAGCATTCGCACCTCACCGCCTGTCGCCCCTCCTTCCTCCCTTATAAGGCCGCCCGCCGGCTTATTTCTTGTACCTACACTTACCACTGTGCATATATTTCATTATTTGTATGTACCTACACTTACCACTGTGCATATATTTCATTATGTGTATGTACCTAACATGTTTTCCGCTGAGGCGTGTAATAAACGCGCCTTTCTTCCACCCCCGCCTTGCTTTCTTCCTTCTCGCGCATCAGTGCCAATGCGTAGTGCGGGTGGTTTCATACAGATGGCACCACCGGGCAGGTCGGTGGGTTAAGTAAAGTCCTGTCTCACCCAAGAATTATCCATGTTAAACAATAACGTGTACGATTATGTCTGTACCTTTTTAAGTACTGCAAGATGGTTGGTTGGTTGTCGGAGTTTTACGTCCTGGTAACATCTAAGGTCATACCAGGACCACAAGTAGGCGACGGCATGGTTTTTAAAACTAGTACAGCAGTGACAATGAGTTGTAGTCAAGGTTTGCAGATGATCAAGCGTCTACGTGACAAGGTAACAACATGGTAACATTAGGCGAATGTCCGTTATAGAAGAACTTGATAAGCAAGCACAATCATTCTAGAAAACAAAATTAAAAAGATTTGAATCAAATTGGACTAGTTCTGTCCAGTGGTGAAAACACACTTATCCGTTATGTAAATATAGTTTATTCATTGAATAAAGTCTTTTGTCAGCGCTGTGGCACTGGTCTTCCAGCCATGTGACAATACAGTTATTTACAATATATGCATATGTAGTCTGATATTGTCACCAGCAGCTAGCCCAAATCAGCTGAAATAAAATATCAAACATTCAAAGACTTACATATGGTATAGTTTGACAATTCACATACAAAAATAGCAGTTATATGTTGTATTCCTACACACTTGATACATACATGTGTATTGATTAGACCTTTACATTACGGAGTGGTTAGGTGCATAGTTTCCCTTCATAGGTTTGTATGCCTACTATGTTGTGAATTGCAAAACTATCATGTTGTTGGAGTTAACATTTTGAGATGGAGTGAGTGTTAGTAGAATGGTTTGTTTATTCTGTTAGATAGAGTGTGGTTAGCTTATATGGTTATGCTTAAAAGGTTAATACCTCAGGTGTGTTTTTTGACTACATGAAGTAGTTTGAGTAAGTAGGTTGTTAGTAATGATGGGATAAACAATGCTTGGAGTATTGTACGTTTCAGTCATTTAGTAGTCTAGTACAGACTTTATTAGTGTCTATGTTTATACAAAGACCCTATAATACCAAGACGGCTCACTCAGCCTGTACTGTGTAATCAAAATGATCAAACCCACCACTTGGTGTGCTGGCTGTTCCCCCGGCTAATCATTATAATCTATTATTGGCAGTATAGTTGCCTTATACAGTTTGAGCGCTGTGTTCTCACTCATGTAGCATCTTATTTTTCTAAAGGTTTGTTATCAGCACACCAAATATTGACCTTTTTTAACATCTTGTTTACCATAGTAGCTGCCAGAATAGTGTTTTTATTGTGCACTGTGAGGACAGCATCATCCGCAAAAAGTGTGAAATTAACACTGGTAGACAGCAATGGTAGGTCATTAATAAATATCAGAAAGAGGAGTGGTTCCAAAGTCGAACTTTGGGGCACTCCTGTTCTGACAGTTCTAGTGGAGGATTCTGTATTATTAATTTTTGTGACTTGTTGTCTGTTGTTTAAGTAGTTGGATATGAACCTACATGATCTTTTTCCCAGTCCAGCTCTTTTGATCTTACATAGCAGGATTTTGTGGTCAATTGTATCAAAAGCTTTCTTGAAATCAAGAAAAACAGCTATTGTAAGCTCACCTCTGTCTGTGCTAATCAACAATTCATCCATTAATGAGGCAAGTGCCTTAGTCGTTGACCTTTCTTTTCTGAAGCCATTTTGTTGGGTGGCTAAATAGTTAGTGTCCTCAAGAAATGTTTTTATTTGGTTGTGAATTATCTGTTCAATTATTCTGCCAGGGAGAGGTAGTATGTATATAGGTCGCAGTTCATTACAGGACTTTGGGTTACCTACCTTGGGTGTAGGGGTAACTGTTGCTCTCTTCCATTTTTCTGGGAAAATTCCAGTAGTAATTATCAGGTTGTATAGGTATGTAAATTCATCTATTAGAGCCTTGATGGTGCCCTTGATAAAAGTTGAACCGATGTCCTTCATGCCTGAAGGTTTAAATGATGACAGATTTTGTACTTTGGTAAGGATCTTCTCTTTTGTTGTTTCTATGAGATCATATCTATGTTGGTTATCTACAACCTTATAGTTTTCCTGGACATCATCTTTTGGTTGAAATTTCTAGGCTAAGTTAGTTCCTATATCAACAAAGTATTTGTTGATCTCTTCTGCTAGTTGAATATCGGGTATTGTTTCACCAGAGGAGGGTAAATAAATTCACCCCCCCCCCCAAAAACCCGGGGAAAAGCGAAGCAGTTTTACTCAGTAGATAAGCTACATACTCAGGTACACATAAGGAAAATATAATGCATGGGGAACAAACCCTCAACCCCAGGGAGGATGAGAGAGAACTTGACTGATTGAACACCAAACAAGAAGTGACCACCACGTGTAGCATAACCCGCAAGGTAAACTTAGCTTGGTTCACCCCCACATCAGGCAGCCTAGGTGGTGTAATGGTTAGCACACTGGCCCGGAATGCAAGAGATGTGGGTTCGATTCCCACTCTAGGCGCAATATTTCCCATTTTCATTACACCTCCCCCCCCCCCATGGCATTAACATTGCCCTTCTGAATTACCGAAACACCCCTGTAGTTGGAATAATTGCAACATCGGCACAATTATTAATGAACCGCAGACTTAGATCGGAATGACCAGCAGGGCAGACCCCGTACATTCCTTACATAGCCACCAAGCTTCACATACCTTACTCTTTTTTTCCAGTTGTACGATTGGTTTATTGGTTCTCTCACAGGCCGGTGTCACGTGATCAGCAGGGCAGACCCCCTACATTCCTTACATAGCCGCCAAGCTTCACATACCTTACTCTTTTTTTCCAGTTGTACGATTGGTTTATTGGTTCTCTCACAGGCCGGTGTCACGTGATCAGCAGGGCAGACCCCCTACATTCCTTACATAGCCGCCAAGCTTCACATACCTTACTCTTTTTTTCCAGTTGTACGATTGGTTTATTGGTTCTCTCACAGGCCGGAGTCACGTGATCAGCAGGGCAGACCCCCCTACATTCCTTACATAGCTGCCAAGCTTCACATACCTCACTCTTTTTTTTCCAGTTGTTCGATTGGTTTATTGATTCTCTCACAGGCTGCGGTCACGTGACCGATCACGTGATCAGCAGGGCAGACCCCCAACCCCCAACCCCCAACCCCCAACCCCTCACATTGCTTACATAGCCGCCAAGCTTCACATACGTTACACAGCCTTCCGACACTTTTTTCCAATGGGTTGTTCAGCAGCCCTCTCTCAAGAATGTAGGCGTGATAGTGACTAAGTACCACCCAATGTAATGGTTAACAAGCAGTTCTCTTTTATCATTTATAGTGCCACAACGTTGCTGTGTCTTATTTTACCTGGATTTTACATTAAGATCCTAATGGTTGGATATATATATAGATCAGGGATGAAAGATCTCCGCGATTTCGCGGATTACCACGTATTTTACTGTACTACAATCCTGCAGCACGATCAGCGTATACTAGTACATTGTTCAAATGATGCAGCACTATCAGTGTACACTAATATGTGGTGTAAATGACACAGCGCTATCATCGTATACCAATGTATATGAAACCTGACTTCTGGGAATTTTCTGCGATTCCCTGACAGTGCTAAGCCTATGGGAGAATATCTGCGTTTCCGATTTTTTTGCCAGACACCACTTTGATCCCTGATTAGATGGGTAATTCTTAATGAAGTTATGGGTCTTTGTTAAAATGAGGTTATGAATCTATGTTACACTGTTAATTTTAACAGCTTTCTCAATTTGTATGAGATCAAAATCAAAAAGTGAGACAAAACAATTTCAACTCTGACATATGCACAACATATGAACCTTCATATGAATATTAGCCGTGTTCACACGGGAAAAGTTTAAAGCGATTTAGACAAGGCGAATCATATGAATCGATTTAGTTTGAAAGTGTTTCGCGTTCACACAGGCAGTGCTTTGAGTCGGTTTAAGGCGGAAGTGGATATCTGCGCATGAGCAAGTCCAGACTAACCAGCGCCAGTTTCGGTTAGTCGACGTCGGCACGAGAGAGTGTGGGTTCGACCTAGATCTGTTTCGACTGAATCGTATTGTTTTGGAACGGTCAAAACTTCTGCTGGGCAGTGAAACCCTAAAAATAAATGATGAAAAAAATATCTGTGCACAGCTAGCAGTTTCATAGAGCAAATTTACCTGAAAGTCAACACACTCAGGTCTCGACTGTCACGTCCTTAATCCGCCTCAAGTAAGTCGGTTGCGTTCACATGGGCGATATAAGTCGATTCATAAAATTCGCTTCATATAAACCACCTACAGAGGTGGTTTATAAATTCCGGCTTATATGATTCGAATCAGCCCTAAATCGACTCAGATGCGCGTTCACATGCCAAATGTGAGCCGAACTAGGCAAGTCGATTTATATGATTCGAATTAACTGCCCCGTGTGAACAGGGCTATAGATTCTGCTATTATTCGGAATGTTTTAGCTTTTGGTTTCCATGTCACAAAAGTGGCAAGCCTACACAGTTTCTGAGAACGACCCATATATATGTATATACAGTATAACCCCATTAAACCAATCTTGAAGGGACCCTAGAAATTTGTTTGGATTAACCGATCATTGGTTTAACCGAGCTTTGGCTTTGGCAAAAACTTTGGTGCATTATGAATGTAATATACAATGTATGTGGACACTGTGATTATTGTGTTTTATGCATATACAGTTTAACCCCATTAAACCAAGCTCGGTTAAATCAAACGACCGGTTAATCCAAACTTTTTCGACGACCCGTCAAAATACTACCATTTATCATATCAAAAAGTCTCAGATGTCCTTAAACCCACACGAAAGTTTGGTTTAACTACCGGAACTGGCCTGGGGTCGACAATTCTGTTTGGATTAACCGATACTTTGGATTAACCGACTTTGGTTTAACCAACATTTGTATATGGTAAACGGTAGTATTTTGCCGGGCCGCCGAAAAAAGTTTGGATTAACCGATTGTTTTGTTTAACCGAGCTTGTACTGTATATAGTTAATTTTGAGTTAAACAAATATGTATTAAACAATTTGACATTAATTAAATCTAATCTCATTGAACTTATCTCTGATCCCATCGCCTTCTCCACACAATGCTGAGCAATCTGCTACTACTCTAGCTTCCCCATTGAATCACCGTAGGTGCAAAGATTTGCACCAGTGCAAAACATTTACATGTGTTTTGGGGTATATTTTTCTGGGCCATGATTTTCAGTCTACGGGGAAAATGGCATAATTGTACAGATCAATCGTTATATGCAATTCATTGGGTCAAGTTTTCCATATGTTTGTCATTTTGTGCAAACAATCTATATATAAGTTTTAATGTCTCTTTATTAAATTGTTATTGCAATTGATAAGAGAGATATTCATGAATCACATTGAACCAGACGGAATGGCCGAATGAGTTGAGCGTCCGCCTGCCGTTTTGGTAGGTCGTGGGATTCGAACTCATGGGTTCGAACCCTGGTCGAGTCAAACCAATGAAGTAAACAATTATACTTGTCGCTACCTAGCCTAGCACTTGGAATTGTTAGTATAGGGCAATGGGCAGTATAATGAGGAAGACCAATCGTCCGTGATTGAAATTTCTCTTGCTTAACCAACTAATGTACCAACAACAACAAAGGTCTATTTTTCTTAATTTATTCAGGGTTGTCTGTTTTTAAACTTTGATATTTTAGTTATATATTTAGGAATCACTGGTCACTGTACACATCCTTTGCTTATGACACTTGTTGATTGGTGGCAGACATTCTTTAATATATTCATGGTTATTGGATGCACGTCGATATGCCTTAACCGAAAGTTACGCTTCGTTATGTGTACGTTGGTATACTTCGATGTTCGTCGTTATACGGCGTCACTCGTTAAAGGGCCTGTCACACTACGACGTATAGCCTTAGCGTATGACGACGTATGTGATTTTCGACCAACACGTCCGCGTACGTCGTCATATGTTATGTGTACGTTGGCCATACGGCGTATATGTTCTGGATACGTCGATGCGCATTGAGGCTCTGAAAAAATGTTGTGCTCAAAATTGTCAATGTGTGTCGACTTGTGGCTTGTACGTTGAACATATGCTGCATGTACATTTGGGATATGTCAGCATACATTGGGAGTACGTTAGGGAATGGTTGGTATACATTGCTGCACGTTAGCCGTATGTTCAGCCGGTGGGAACGTACAGTCCATGTACAGTCCGCGTACTGCCAATGGATGGATTACGTACTTATAACGTACTTCGAACATACGCCTGCCGTCTCTCCAGCATATTTAGCGATGGAGTAACATATGTAATGTTGGTCAGCGTTCTGTGAGCATTTTGCGAATGTTTTAGAGGCACATGAACGCTCCCATACACTAGCAATACATCAGAGATACGTTCTGCATACATTACGTATGTTGTGGATACACCAATTTTTACCCCCCACCGCTGAAAAGTTTGATGAATGCCGACGTACTGTTAAATTTTCTAACATTGAGCACACGCTGACGCCGTACATCGTAGTGCGACAGGGCCTTAAGGGCTCGTGAAAGATTTGTGCATGCACAAAACTTTTGGCGTTCGACAACGTGTGGCTTACGGCGGGCGTACGTAATGTATATATGTTAGACATGCGTTGATGTACAGTAGACGTACGTTAGACAATATACAGTGGTTATTTTCTCAATATTTGGGTGCAACAAGCTATTTGATTACTAACAATCTGCATTTGGCCGATCTTGTGCATCTTTGGCTAAAGCTGTATATTCATCAAAATTTCAACAAGAAGAAGAAGAAAAACAGTTACATAGATTGGATACTACATATCCGACTTAGATAATGCTGCACTTATTAAATGTTTGGTGATACATAGAATGGCACACTGCGTCAATTTAATAGAACATGTTACTGCTGCTGAAACCTATCATGGTATCCAGCATTTTGACATGCACACCAAAGTAATTTTGCATGTTTTTCACATAAAATATCTCAAAATTTAACCATTTAAATTATTGTTTTAAAGATACCTCAAACTAAAGTAAGGTAGATCATAATGATCAAGCGAATAAATTTATCTAAAAGGGGAAAAAAAAAAAGATATGGCGAATACTCAAAACCCTCAGTGTGAATTTAGACATTGACTGTCGGAGTATTTTTACACAGCACCATAACTTCTGGTACGGAGGACTGGAGGTCAGCGCAGAAAGGTTGTGAGTGCAGTCAGCAGCAGCAGCAGCAGCAGGGTGGCGGGGTAAGGGCCTAGAGCCAGAGCCAGGTTGTCAGGTGGATTGGGGCTCTTGGGTACACCGTCACCATTGTTACAGAGATCCGTGTTGCAGTACTCTGTGCAGGTCAAGTGGTTCACATCCTGGACACAGCCGCTCTCATATTGCTTCACCACGCAAGAGCGAAAGAACGAGTAGATCCCTTCCGCTGTGGAAAATTTAATTGAACAAACATGACAGCATTCACATCCTCTGAAATAATTTATGCACTTTCACAAATGGGAAAGAATTACTCCTTTTGTCTTTACCCTTGCTTTTAAACCTACATAAGTCCGATCATTTTCGCAACCAAAACACTGATCTAGATTTGATCCTACATACCTAGCTTGTAGCCCTGTCACACTAAGCATCGCGCAAGCGTGCACCGACATAGGTGATTTTGCGCCAATACATCAGTGTACGTCGATATGCCTTAACCGAACGCTACGCTTCGTTATGTGTACATTGGTATACGTCGATGTTCGTTGTTATACGGCATCACTCGGTAAGGGGTCGTGAAAGATTTGTGCATGCACAAAACCTTTTACGTTCGACAATGTGTGGCTTTTTGGCAGGCATACGTTATGTATATGTTAGACATACGTCGATGTATGGTAGACGTACGGTAGACAAACATTCACTACATAGTGCTACATTGACCTACGTCAGTGGGATGGAGAGCCAGCAGAAACGTACAGTCAGCGTATTGACAATGTATGGATAGCATACGTCTAACATATGTTTTGCATTTATCCACAGTGTCTTAACATATGTAACATCTAAGGCGTACTTCTGGCGATCAAATTATGTATATAATATTCACCGGCGTTCTGCGAGTGTACCGTGAGCGTATTGCGAGCGTTTTTCTCCGGGAGGCACATTAGCCATATGTTGGCCATGTGCTCTGCTACATTGTGTATATGGTATGTATATGTCCAACTTTGCCCCCAGCGCCAAAAAGTTTGACGCATCTCAACGTTTGAAAGTGATTTTAGTTGTTGGCCACGCGCTTGCGCGATGCATCATAATGTGACAGGGAGGGCCATTAGATACTGGTGCAATTATTGAGCATTTGTTGCTGTATCGAAGGAATTACTAAGTCAATTTAGTAGAAACTTACTGCTGAACCCTATGGTGTCCGAGTTTTTAATAAGGCACACAAAAGTTAATTTGACATGTTTACACTTAAAATATTTCGGAAGGTAGCCACATAAAATAAAGGTTACTTCAAACTAAATAAACTCAGATAGCTTATAACGATCAGCCTAATAATGTTCTAACAAAAAGTAATCAAACTCAAAACCATTAAGCAAATAAAAGAATACATACTCTGTGTGTAAGTCATGCGTTTGGTGATGCAGTACCTGTCCGCAGGGCATGGGATCTTGGACATGGACACAAGCGGGTAATCGAGGCAGTTGTCTACATGACCAGGTGCTTCCGTGTACGAGCACGAGTAGCAGTTGAACTTTCCCGATCCCTCTGAACAAAAATAGGCAATGTCGACACAATTATGTTGGTTCCTTGACACAACTCACAAGACAAAAGCTCACACCCTTGATGGGGAACAAAGAGACAAGCTCACAAGTGTTAACCAGTGGTTCTCAGCTATCACACATCGTTTCACAACTCCTCATTCACGCATGTTAGGTATGTCACTAATACATTTTAATTTGTATAATTACGAAGGCGGAGGCGGAATGGGTTAAATCGGTCTTTATCAAGCATAAAAACATTTGGTATCATTCACATGTCATTTCAGGTCAATCATTCACAGGTTATTTCAGGTCAATTGGTCACTTTCGGATCACTCCCCCCCCCCCCCCCCCCCCCGAGTCATTTCTTGCAGTGTCCTTTTTCTGATGGGCCGGGCTCGAACCCTCAACCCCGCCCTCGTACCTTATTTTAGGTGTGGGTGGGTGGGTTAAGAAAGTGTGGAGGCAGTCCGTGTTGATCGGGAGCAGTAGTAGAAGTGTGGTGTGGAGAGGGGTTTGATTTCGAATCTTGGGCGCGTGACCGCGTTTTGGCGGGAAGTCTACAGCCGGGTCTCTAAGGCTAGTTCGTTTTTTTTTCCACAAGGTGGCTCCACCATAGCGTACCCGCGCCGCCGCCCGAAATTACCCATGTTACGAATAACATGCACAATTTTATTGTAACTGGTACCAATGGAAATATTTGTTTGTTGGGGTGTTACATCCTAGCAACATCTATGGTCATATCAGGATGGGTACCAACTTGTGACTGTGGGCACTCATGGTGACTTTCATAGTTCCACCCCACTTGGTGACGTGACCTGATATCCCACTCAGTAACATCGTGCATGACATTAGGCTAGCCAGTCCTTGTGATATATGCGTAATAGACGTACAGGTGTGTGGTTAATATATGTTAACGAGATGCAGAGGTTGAGTCAAAGAGGTATGCAAATGAGATGACGTCATGGAAAGTTGCCGGCGGGTCAAGCATGCCCTAGGCCGTGAATAAACCATTCAGTATCCAGAACTCGAAGTGTTCAGACGTCATACTTTCACAGTCCTTGTCCTATCCTAATAATGCTGAGCTCCAGACTAGGTAGTGACAAGTATCAATTTTGTTAGTCATTGGTTTGACTCACCCAGGATTTGAACTCCCGACCTTCCCCTCGGGAATCATGCGCTCTACCGATTTGGCCACCACGTCTAGTTCCATTGGAAAGAACTGAATTACTATTACATTTTGATTCTACTCAGTTGTCATTTTTGAAAGTTGACAATCAGGGTAGGTCTACATTCTCGTCCTCTGTTTTAATGGGAAACAAAGAAAGATCTTTGACCATTTCAAAGTAGTCAAGCTTATTATACTTTCTGTGACATTCATGTGTAGGCCCCTATGTGTATATGAGCCTGTCTCAAAAGGTGATAACTCTTCTCTTTTTTTGTCCATTGTAACGATTGACACAAAACAACACAGAAATGGTTACACTGAAAACACAAGAACATTTGTTTCAAATCAATATGTATTCTATTGGGATTATGAAACACCATGTAAAAAACAAATCAGTTTATCCTGAGCAAATGCATAAGCAGATAGTGTGTTGATCTTTACAATGGACAAAATGTTGTCCCATATTGCTTAGCACCTTTTCAGACAGTCTCATTATGTACATTTAAACAAATCGAATTGTCTCTTTTTTCATTAAGGGTGTCAGCTTTTGTCTCGTGAGTTTTTGTCCTGTGAGCTTTTGTCTGCACACACATAATGTTCCTACTACTTATATATATTTATATTTAAATGTATTTACATATATACATACATTGATGAAATGGGTAAGACATTATGTTGCCTATGATGATAGACAACAACTAAAATTACAGGTTTATAAAAGTGATATAAGTCAATTTCCTTCCGCCGATCTTTATATCCATAATATTTTATACGTTCTATATAATTTTCGGCGGCACAGTGAGTGTAGGTGGAGGGGTCGGTGGTGCGTGCACAGACGGGCGACGCCCCCAACAGATCTGAGGTTCACTAGGCTGGAACAGTAGATGACTCAGGGATGAAAGATCTCCGCGATTTTGAGTATTTCCTGTAGGCCCCGACTGCAATCCTGCAGCACGATCGACGTATGTAACGTATAAGGTGTACCTATTAATACGTTGTTCAAACGCCGGAGCACTAGAAGTGTATACTAATACATTGTTTTATGATGCAGCACCATCAGCGTATACTTATATGTGGTGCAGATGCTCCAGCACTATCACCGCCGCACTATCAGCATATACTACTAATAACAATATGTGCCTCAAACGCCACAGCACTATCAGGGTATACTACTAATACATGCTTCAAACAGCACCACTATCAATGTATGAAACCCGACTTCCGGGAATTTTCCGCGATTCCCTGACAATGCTAAGCCTATGGGAGAATATCCACATTTCCGCTTTTTTCCCCGGAGACCACTTTCATCCCTGAATTTTGACTAAAACAAGGCTCCTCCAGTCTATGACTGAGGGAGGAGTTAGGGCTGAGGAGCAGATGGTAGCTTCCTGCCTTATTAATATTATACTCGTATAATGGCTTATAATTATACAGCATATATATATTGATTAATCCCCATTATCACTCAATAGGGAGTGTGGCCCATCTGACTAGTTGGTCCTCCCCTCCACCCCCCTGTATATATCGATATACTACTATTACTACCACCACTACAACTACTATTAAAGCTGCATAGTCCGATGAAATATCAAATTTCAAAACCAAACCAATTATCTAGATTTGATATTACATATCTAACTTAGATACTGATGCACTTATTAAGCATTTGTTTCTGCGTAGAAGGCAATACTGAGTCAATTTAACATAACCTTTTACTACAGAAGTCTATGGTGTCAGAGTTTTGGGAAGATTGCCAAAACTAATTTTCCATGTTTGTACTCAAAATATTTCAAAAGTTTACCATTTAAAATAAAAGTAACTTTGAACTCATGTAAAGTAGATACCAGGGATCGATCTAATATATTTATCTCAGAAAAAATACAGAAATTCAAAACCATCGGACTGTGCAACTTTAATATACTGTATTTGAATGAAGTTGTGTGATAGTCAACGACCTTCTATACAATACTACATGACAAGGGGCTGACCAGGCCTGTATCAAGTTTATGGCATGATGATATACTAAAATAGACAGGATAATGATGTCAGCGCTTCACTTACCTGCAAGCAATGCACTGAGACTAAACACAATGCACAGGGCATAGGGTAGAAGTCCATTGCGCGTCATTGTGTTAATTGGCGTATGGCTAGTTACCCTTGTGTACTATCGACTTCGCGTTGGCAGTAGCATGGACACTAGAACAGCAGTCTCTTCAGCGCGTCTGTGTGGATACAAAGTTGTAACCTGGGGTTAGATCCCTATATAGGCGGGTGTGAAACTTTGCACCCATTATCAATGTGTAATAAAACAGACTTCTAAACGACACTGGAATGCTTAATTTATTAATGGTGTGAGCTAGATATGACGTTGTATATACAAATATCTTGAACTGAGACAAGTAACTATGTGTGGTATCTGTGGACTATTGGTTATAATTAGGCTGTTGGATTTGTAATCTGAAGTTGCAGGGTGAGTGCTGAGGTCAGGGTGATCATGCAGGGTGCTTGTGCCACAGACAGTGGATCCCCCCCCCCCCCATATCAGGGCCGCATTCAAGGTACACCTCGGAGGCGCCTCGGAGAAATTCCTGACGTCACGCTAGTCTGAACGACTTTAGCTGTTGGTCACCTCGAAAATGGTGGCTCCCATAGGGGGCCGCCATTTGCAATGGAAAAGAAGTGCTCTGATTGGCTGAAATCACTGAATACTGCAGCCATTTTGGAGACGCTTTGTGCCTCCTATCTGAAAACCGAGACATCTCCGAAGCGTACCCTGAACGCAAATAAGCCCGAAACCGTTGCGGAGACGTCTCCGGGTCATCTCCGAGGTGTACCCTGAACGCAGCCCTGGTTATATAAACATAAAAACTAAGCAGAGTTGTGCTTGGAGAGCATTTGTCGGAGTACGGTCCCCGTCGCCACGAGGTATAACCAGAGACTTTAATAATTGATAGCTCGAGATCCTACAAAATAGAGATTTTTTTGGGGGGTGTGGGTGTTCCGGGCAACCAGGAAACCACTCTGCATTTGCCCCTGGGACAAATGCCTGAGGCACGTAGGCATACGTCTGACGGGCTCGAGCGCAGTGCTCCAACATCCTTCCCTCACACTAACAGGCAAGCCAATAGATATGCTAGCAGGCACCACCTAGGGCGTAATCGATTAATCAACTCGGGTCACCCGAGCCACTTTTTGGCGCATGCGCACATCCTATAGACTGGTCGTTGACTACACTGCTAGCGAAATTACCTCCAGAACAGGCGAGCCAGAGTATGTGTCCAAGGCACCTCTTCTCCCTACCTCAAACTAAAAAATGGCGTCCCCCAGGGTGCAGTGCTCAGCCCCCTCCTCTTCAATGCAGTGATGGCATCTCTCGTTAGGAGGCTTAAACAAGACCTAGCCACCCGAGAGATCACAGACACAACCATAGTCTGCTACGCAGATGACATCGCCATCACCTGCTCCCATGCGATCAATGCACAGGATCTCGCTGAGCAGGTGCTCCACCTGGTAGGAAACGCCTGCCGGGACCTTGGATTAAATATCTCCCCCACCAAGACCAAGATCATGCACATGTTCAGAGGTCAACCACTTCACCCCCTCTACCTAGATGGATCCCCTATCGAATGGGTCTCCACCTTCGACTACCTAGGTATCCGTCTAGACCGAGACCTGAACATGAGAGCCCTCTGCCGCCACTTGGCCACCAGAATGACCAACAGACTCCTCCTCATGAAGAGGATCTCCGGCTTCTCCTGGGGCGCCCCGGACAGTGCACTCGCACTCTTCTACCGCCAGGCAGTCCGCTCCCTCTTCGACTACGCTGCGCCCACACTCGCTCTCACAGACCTCGGGCTTGACAACCCCCAAACTCAACTACCCAAGAACAAGATCTTTTTGAACGAGTTCCGGAAACTTGAGAACATCCAACACCGGGCTGCCAGGCTTGTCCTCCGTGTTCCTGGCACCACCAGGATCGAGATCCTCCTCCTTGAATCCGGCCTCCCTCCCCTCCACCTCCGAGGCAAACAACTTCTCACCACCCATCTCACAAGAACCCTTTCCTCAGGCCTTTCAACAACAATCCGCAGAGCCGCGGCCTACCTCCGAGATGGGACCCGCGTTCACCCTCACATCTCCTACCGTCTCAAGAATGCCATCACCACCCTCAAGGACTCCCACGGACTCCACATTGCAGACTTCGCCCTGAGCCCTCTCAAGCCACCTTGGGTTTCCATCCCAGTGGAAACCCGAACCACCAACCTAGGTGCTGCCAAGGCGGCTTACACCACCCCAGAACTCCACTCCCTGGCTCTCGAGGCCATAACTCAGGCGAAGGTGGAATTTCCTCTCGCAAAGACTGTCTACACCGATGGCTCCCTTAACCCAACATCAGGTAGAGCAGGAGCCGGAATCTTCATCCCCTTCTCCAACACAAAGAACACCACCAGGGTGTCAGACTTTGCTTCCACTCTCGATACCGAGCTCGCCGCCATTCACTTGGCCCTCGAAGACCTCCACAACTCAAGTGCCATCATCATTCCCGATTCTCTGAATGCCATCAATGAGATCGCCCACCCAAATGCCCGACACTCCCTTGCCGACGCAATCCATATTAAAATCTTCACCAGACATCAGGCACACCTCAAAACAGTCCTGCTATGGGTCCCCTCGCATATATGACTGTATGGTAATGACCAGGCCGACTATGCCGCTCTAGCCGGTGCCAACCGAGCAGACGTAGAGACAGCCATCCTTCCATCCATCACCAAACTGGCCGCCGCCGCTTCTCGAGCCACCACCAAACTCTGGGAACGAGCCACACAGAAGGAACAAGTACGGAACCCTTGTTCAATAAGCTGGCTCTGGTACACCCTGGTCAGAACGAACATCCCCCATCCAGTCGGCCTTCCTGCTTCTACACAAGTCGCCATCAACCGCTTCAGGACTGGCTACCGCCGTTGGATTGATGTCCCCAACCTCCAGCGCTGTCCCTGCGGAACTAATTTCTTTAATGTGGCCCACATACTCGCCTCATGTGGCGCCATCGACAGATCTGCCATCAGCGACTTCATGGAGGATGCTGACCGCCAACTCAGCGACAATAGGGCCGCTCTGGCTATCCTCTCCAGGATTTCCAAGTCATCCTGGAACGCACTTGCGCGCTTCTACCGCCAGAATGCAGACATCAGCAACACTGTCGGTCGCCCAGTTCATGACATCGGGGACTAGCAGGCCCCACCTCATCGCCATAGCTGACTTGGTGCCACTACTAACTAACCACTAATTTTCACTGCAACAAACAGGTAACCCCACCCTCTGCCTAACTAATCCTCCTCACTTCACTTCTTCCTCTGGCCTTGGCCGGACTTACGGTGCATACCGGTGTACCTGGAGGGACTGAAGTTTGGATCCTGGTCGAGTCAAACCAATGACTTATAAAATGGGTACCTGTTGCTGCTAGGCGCTTGGCGTTATGAAATCAGGACAGGGACTGGGCGCACAGTGTCAGGATAATATGACTGTGTGGGACATCGGGTCATGGCGCCGGCGGCCTGATTTCCCAGTGGGGCAGCACTATAAAGTCGTCATGAGTGTGCGCTGTTACAAGTCGGTGCACATCCTTGTATGGCCTAGGGTCTTACGGGGGTGTAAAACTACACCAACCACCCAGCCTCCCCCGGCCCTCTCAGAGGACTGTGGTTGGACTCTTAGGCTGCCTTGTTCTTCCCCCGCCCCCTCCCCCATGCCCCTCAATTCCTCTGATCACTACACACCGGAACCCAACTCCCGACCACATGGGACTGCTTTCAGCGGTGCCCATTCAGTGCTGCAGATTTCAGCCTTCAGCGCACCAAATGCGACTGAAACTCCCAAAAACAAACTCAACAACACTGTAGCTCTGTGGCAAGGTCTAGCCTGGTCCCATGGCATTCATTTGCAGCCTGGCCCCTGGCATTCATTGCTCAGGCAGAGGCACAGGAGTTTTATCTATTATCGCTCAGTTTCCAACCTGGGTCCCTAGCCTTTTGTACCGGGAAAACAAGATTTTGTTTTTTTTTTTATTTCTTTTTTTTGGTTTAAACGGGCTCAAAGGAGTTCAAAACAGTGGCTTGTTGCGGCTTCGCACCGTGGTGGTTGGATGGGTTCGCTCCACCATTAAGCATAAAGCGCTGAATATGCTTATGGAAAATTCGAATACGCTTCTCCACGCTCGGGGTGGAGAAAGTGGTGGCTTAATCCAAAACCTTTTTTTTTTTTAATAACTGATATAATTACAACAAAATAGGATTTAAAATATTTTATGATTGCATAGTTTAGTTATATTTCCATTTCATTAATCTGTGATATTACCAACAAAAAACATGCCGGACTGGTACTGGTAGCTATTATCCTGCAGGACGGTACCAGCACAAATGTGACGTCATCGTTCCTCGCTTGTCGCCTCATGGGGCGTAATCGATTAATCGACTCTGGTTACCCGAACCACTTTTTGGCTCATGCACACATCCTGCAGACTGGGGTCGAATAATCGAATACGCTTCTCCATGCTCGGGATGAAAAAAATGGTGGCCCTTTTTTTTGTTTTTTAATAGCCAATATAATTACAGCAAAATGTGATTTAAATATTTTTATGATGGTATAGTTTAGTGATATTTCCATTTCATTAATCTATGTTATTACCAACAAAAAAAATGTATGACTGGTACCGGTGGCTATTATCCTGCAGGATGGTACCAGCGCAAATATGACGTCATCGCTCCTTGCAAACCCCAGCCAAGAGGTGGGTTACTGGGGTCGGGTTGTTTTGCACACGGCACGTGTATTTGTCGACTCTACTCGCGGTGTTCGATTTGATATTCTGACGACTCGGGTAACCCGAGTCGCTCGGGTCGTGTTAATCGATTACGGCCCTAGATAAAAGATTCACCTCGTACTTACAGTACAGGGGTGAACACACACCCTATATAAAAGCTGGAGAAAACTGCTTTAGTATGGAACAGGAAGTAGAAACTCTGGTTCCAGTATCAAATGGCTACCCATATTGGCACAGATTTGGTGAAATGGGAGAGAATGCAAAAAGACAAGATGGCGGCGATAAAATGCCGTCGGTTATATTTTATAAATTCCTTAAACTATATGTTTTATTATATATTTCAAATCAAAAGTAGCGGGTAAATATGAAGATTTATGTGAAGAATATATTTTACTTCTTAAATTAAGAATTTACCAGTTCAATTCGTTTCCCCGTCATGTCGAAATTCTTCGCCCATTTTTCTAATAGGTTGGTTTTCACCCCTGTACCGGATGTATGGAGTGAATCTTTTGGCGCTTTGCATTAATAGGGTAGGGCAAGGACTGGTTAGCTCAGCGTCAGGATAATGTGACTGAGTGGGATATCGGGTCATGGAGCCAGCAGCCTGATTTCCCAGTGGAGCAGCACTATAAAGTCGCCATGAGCGCGCAATGTTCTTCAGTAGGCCCCTACCGTCCTTATGCGATGCATGATAAGTAGGCCTACTGAAGTTTGCCCTTTGGTGTAGAGTGACCTAGATTGGTCACGTGGCAATTGGCTGATAACAAGCACAAGCACGTGCAAAGAAACCACACGTCAACAATCGATCTACACTGTAACAAGTTAAGGTTTTAGAATATGACTAGCTTAATATATTGTATGTACTACTCAGGCTATATATTTGATTTGATGTATCTCAGTATTTATTCGATTCATGATTGTGATTCATGGGCATTCGTTATTTGTGAGCAATATTGGCGGGAAGACAAGTCAATTTTCTGTAAATAAACACATTTTAATAAACACTTGGAAATCCGCCGTGCTTGCCAGTCGGGCTAAAATCGCACTGTGACGTCATCACTTTTCAGAATGCCATGTTTCGTCGCGTACGGAAATGCTAATCGATTAATTCTGCTCAGATTGTGCTGGGAATGGGGCTATTTTCCACAGATTTTAGTTTTTGGCTGGTCAAAATCCACCAAGAACTGAAAAATACTCAGCTTTCTAAAGTTCATGGTAATTTTCCGTACGTTAGTATGCCTACACAAATGCAACATGGCAGACTTTTTTCTTTTCTGCAAAGACTAGTTATGCAATGTCTTAACTTTCACTTTGTGAAGTTTCATAACGATCTGAAAACCCGCACTGGTGTTTTCAAGTTTCCCAAGTTTGTGTCCCCCTGTTCTACTTCACTTGTCATGATCAATATACGAAAAGAAATTTACATAATTGCATTTTGTTAAAATATTATACATCCACTTGACTTGTTCTGCTTCACAGAAAATGGATAGGTGTGAGAGAAGCTCAAGGTCAGTGACCCCGACAAGTAACATGTTGTTGGTGATCTCGAACAAGGACTATCGGACTATGCAATAATAAATTATGGTGCTACGAATATTTGAAGCAAGATTTAATATTCAAGAAACAAAACAAATGTTTGAACTGTTAGCAATTGAGACACTCAGCCTCTCACGAGGGACCCCTCCTCCCCACACCCAATGTGGCAACTCACAGATCATAACTCATGTAATTAGCAAAATCACCAGCTAGAATAACAATTTAAAAATCAAGAACAAAATTGTCAAACACATAAAAAAGATGAAAACATACATAAATCCCACTTGGATCTGAAAAAAGAAAAGATAAAAGAAATCCCCTCCCCCAACAACAACACAACCAATCTGGATAAATGTGTTGTTTATTGGGATTTTATGTCCTAGCAAAATCTAAGTGCATTTCTGGACATGTATCGACTTGTGACAGTGTACACTGCTGGCGACTTTATAGTGCTGTCTCACTTGGAGACCATGCTGCCAGCACCATAGTCCAATATCCCACCCAGTCACATTATCATGTACGAGGGCAAACACGCCATGACATGTGTGTGTGCAATATGTACATATTTTTGCACAGTCATAAATAAATGTGTGTTATTTCTAGTAGCTAACCAGTCTATGCTATATCCTAGTAATACTGAGCACCAGGCTAGGTAGTGACAAGTATAAAAAAGAATTGTAAATCATTGGTTTGATTCAGTTGGGATTCAAACCCCCAGCCTTCCCCACGAGAAGCCAGCATCCTTATCGATTTGGTAGCATAGACGGGGTATAAACAGGGAGAACCAGGGAATATGGAAAGGAAGCATCAAACCGCGAGTACATAAGTGTAATGAATCAACTGTCTGGACTCACAGTGATGCCGGTGAGCACCTGCGTGAGGTCTGTCACATGCTTCCAGTGCTTCATGAGGAGGATCTTCTGGCACTGCATGCTGCAGATGGCATACCACGTGTATGACAGGGCCATCTGAGGCCTGTAGACAACCAACTCCACAAACTTCACACTGCTTTTCTTGCGGCTTTGAGTAGGACAACAGAAAGCGATCTAAAGTATTATTATTATTCAACTAATAACTGATGGAAAATCCCAGTTTGAGGCAAGCCGTTCAAGGAGTCCCCCACAATGAGACGGTAAAAGCAACTTGGGTGACACAAAATATGCTAGGAAACGTTTTATTTTCTGGAGCAATTATGGCAATTCCAAAACTTTTCACATGTTCTTCCCAATATGAATTTTTAGACCTGAAAATTTTGAGAAACTGATAACTTTGAATATTGGCATACCCGTTCAGTGTCTTAGTTTAGCAACTTTTCGCTTATAACTGCACAGTGATGAAAGCATCACATTTTCTAAACCAAAACACTCATCTTGATATGACCCCACATATCTAACTCGGATGCCTATGGTGTTAGAAGTTTGACCAGCATGTCACAGTATCGGCAAGACCTCCAACAACGGTGCAAGAATGACTTGTTCACTTATGTTTTTATTGTAATCTATTTAATTAACAAAGGTTATCTACAGCAGACCGACAGGTTACATACAAAAATACCAAGACTGATCAAATATGTTAAGGCGGCAGCTGATAATTAAAGTAACAGTAACATGACTAACAAAGTCAGAAGGTTTAAAGTGGAAGCAACATGACTGACAATGTCAGAAGGTTTAATGGTGAAGCAACATGACCAACAACATCAGAAGGTTTAGAGGGGAAGCAACATGATCAAGACAACATCAGAAGATTTAAAGTGGAAGCAACAAGACCTACAATGTCAAGAGGTTTAAAGGGGCAATAACATGACCAACACAACATCAGAAGGATTAAAGGGGCAGTAACATGACCAACACAATGTCAACAGATTCAAAGGGGAGCAACATGACCAACAATGTCAGAAGGTTTAAAGGAGCAGTAACATGACCAAGACAACGTCAGAAGGTTTATTAAAGTGGAAGCAACATGACCGACAATGTCAGAAGTTTAAAGGGGCAGTCACATGACCAACAACATCAGAAGGTTTGATTGGGTAGTAACATTACCAACACAATGTCGGAAGGTTTAAAGGGACAGTAACATGACCAACGCAAGGTCAGGAGGCTTAAAGGGGTAGTAACATGACTAACAACGTCAGAAGGTTTAAAGGGGCAGTAACATGACCAAGACAACATCAGAAGGTTAAATGGGGCAGTAACATGACCAACAACATCAGAAGGTTTAAAGGGGCAGTAACATGACCAACACAAGGTCAGATGGTTTAAAGGGGCAGTAACATGACTAACAACGTCAGATGGTTTAAAGGGGCAGTTACATGACCAAGACAACATCAGAAGGTTGATCAATATGTCAGGAGGTTTAAAGGGGCAGTAATATCCTCAACAATTTCCGATGGTTTAAAGGGGCAGTAACATGACCAACAACACCAGAAGGTTTAATGGGGCAGCAACATGACCAACACAACGTCAAAAGGCTTAATGGGGCATTAAATGACACACAACATCAAAACGGCTTAAAGGGGCATCAAAAGGCTAAAGCTAGGATTCCTTACACGCGGTATGCGGCATGCGGTATGCGAATGCGAATGCAGCAAAAAATCGAAACGCCTTGAACTCAATGGGCTACAACCCTTACACGCGGTATGCGAATGCGAATGCGAATGCGACAACTCGATCGGTCCCTGTAGCGATCGGTGCGGCATGCGGTATGCGGCACGGAGGGTGTGAATAGAAACCTGAGTCTGATGTGTCCATTAGTTTAACACTAGGAGAGGCGACAGAGCATTACGGCACGATCACGTACAAGGGTGCTGATTGGAAACATATGGTAGTGGTGGTGGTGGGGGTTCGGGTGCCGCATACCGCGTAGAAGGAATCTTCCCATTCGCATACCGCATGCTGCATGCCGCATGTTGCATACCGCATACCGCGTAGAAGGAATCTCAGCTTTAGAGGGGCAATAAATGACCAACACCTTATATATTCACTGTTATCATGGTTGGATATGACTAGTCATAGTTAGGGTATCTTGAGACGATCTATTGTCTGTGAGTTATTTATGACTAGGGAATGGACCAGGTAACTAACTGTAATCCTGATTGGTTTGCTCAAACACCAGAGTGCACTGTCGGAATGAGAGAAGGGGTTGATGGATAAGTGCTTCAAAGTGCCTTGAACTTTGAAGCACTTATGAGCAATATTTTTCTTTCATAGTTAAAAATCTCAGATGAAGCGTCATGGAGCACACCTTATGACTAAAGTATCTGCCTTATCTGTTGACAAAGCCACCTCCAGCCACTCGGAGATTAGAGTTATGACGTCTGCAGCCTTCCCCCACTGACATATGGCCTTGAGCATGGGAGTGAAAACACGGCCACGTCTACAGTAGGACACCACCTGTATTGATATACCCCTACAGTAGGACACCAGCTGTATTAATGTATCCTCACAGCAAAACGCCACGTTTATTAATGTATCCGTACAGCAGGATGCCACCTGTATTAATGTATCCCTATAGCATTAGCAGGATTCCCCCTGTATTAATGTATCCTTACAGCAGGACACTTCCTGTATTAACGTATCACCACAGTAGGACGCCATGTGTATTAATGTATCCCTACAGCAGAACACTACTTGTATAGACGAGATCACTGTTCCGAATGCGCATGCGCTGAAAACGGCGTTGGCAGCAAAGCAAGGGCGTACTGCCATTGAGGTTGCCGATACGCATAGGGAAAAACTTCGATTTTATTCACAATTAATAAAAAATACATAACAATTTGGCACAAACATGGATGGATGGATGCAATATAATAATATAATGAATGTGTTTAAGACACAACTCTCCATAATTAAGCATTTTGAGCTAAGAAACATACAATTTCAGTCACTTTACAGGCTGATGTTTACATCACCATTGATTAGACATAAGTAATTCTTGTTCTAAATATTAAATGTCAAATGTCTCAACAAAAACCTGTTTCAAAGAAGTACATAACCAATGTCTGATTAACCCTACCCATTTCCTAACCCAACAAATGTCATTAACCATAGGATATAAATAAAAATGTGAATTAAATGAGTAAAACTGACTCTGGCTATGGCTCTAACACTAGGTGAGTGCCCAGATTTGTCTCAATCTAAATGCAAATGGTATAAGATATGCCAACTAGATTGAGCTAAATGCAATGCTAGATAAAAGATTAACATCTTAATTTATTATATATATTTTTTTAATTGGTATTCTATGTTTCAAACAAGAGCTGAGGTGAGCTGAATCTAGCACATTTCATAGCTGCACCCAGTGTCTTAGCATTAGCCATGTGCTTTGCGGGGGTTTGTTTATCTGCCACGTATCCCACAATGCACCACGCGGCTGGAATGGCGGTGTAGTCTATAGATGCACTCCCATAGTAGGATGCCACCTGTATTAATATATCCCTACAGTAGAACGCCAACTAAATTAATGTATCCCTACAGCAGGATGTCATGTGAATTAATGTATCACTACAGTAGGATGCAACCTGTATTAATATATCCCTACAGAAGGATGCTGCCTACATTCGTGCATCTAAATAACACCACCTGCATTAATGTATTTTTAAGAGAGAAAAAAACTTAATAAAATGTATTATTATGATCGATAAAAAAAAATTATTTTCTTTCTTTTTAACAAGAAAGGTAGAAACTCAAAACCACCGAAGTATGCAACTTTAAATAAAGTCTGTAGAAATAAAAAAAGAAATTGGATAGACACAGTAATAGTGGGGTCTTTAGGTCCAGTTCCAAATAACACAATCGTTAGGAGGCTCACCATGGAATGGCAGAATTGTAGGTTCGAGTTCCACTCTAGGAATGGATTTCCTGTTTGTTTGAAGCACCTTCTATGAAATTGGCGCAGGCTTTATATATGCCGACGGTGGTGCCGACTAGTATAGTAGCTGGGTATAGTAGCGATGGTATAGTAGCTGGGGCGGCGACGCAGGCGCCGACTGGCGGAACCCGGCGGTGACAGTTTAATGGAGGTGAAGTGCACTTTCGATAGCGGCTAATTAACACACAGGGGAGTAGAACCCAAGACCGTCTGCCTACACCCGAACAAGCCGGTTCTGACCGGTTCAACCTGGTTCTGACCAGTTTACTGGTTTTAAAACAGTTTAAACTGGTTCAAATCGCTTCAAACTGCTTCAAATCGCTTCAAACTGGGTCAAATCGGGTCAAACCAGGTCAAACTAGTTTTGACCAGCTCTGGCCGGTTCTGACTGGTACTGGTTCAACCAGGTTCTGATGATTTTCAAACTGGTTGGTTCTGATTGGTTCTGACTAGATCTGACTGGTTGAAACCGGTTGAAACCAGTTCACACCAGTTCTGACTGGTTCAAACCAGTCCAAGCTGGTTGACTTGTTCTAAACAGTTCTGACCAGTTCAAACTGGTGTTGACTGGTTCAAATCGGTTGTGACTGGTTCAAACCAGTTCTGATTGGTTCTGAGCAGTTCTGACAGGTTCAAACTGGTTTAAACCAGTTGTGACTGGTTTTGGCTCGTTTATTGGATCAAACCGGTTCTGACCATTTCAGACTGCTTCAAGCTGGTTCTGACCTGGTCTGGCTGGTTCTGACTGGTTCAAACCAGTTCAACCCAGTTCAAACTGCTTCTGACTGGTTTAAACCATTCAAGGTTTAAACCAGTTCAAACTGGTTCTGACCAGTCCTGACCAGTTCAAATTGGTTCTAAACCGGTTCAAACCAGCTTGGCCAGCACTGATTGGTTCTTACCAGTTTTGACTGGTTCAAACGGGTTCAAACTCATTCAACCTGGTTTTGACAAGTTCTGGCCGGTTCTGACTGGTTCAAACCAGTAGAAACCGGTTAATATCTGTTATTATCGTTTCTGACTGGTCTGTTCATGTTCAAACTGGTTTGTACCGATTCAAACTGGTTTGTACCCACTCAAACTGGTTTGTACCCATTCAAATTGGTTCAAACCGGTTCAACCTGGTTCTGGCCAGCTCTGGATGGTTCTGACTAGTTCAAGCTGGTTCTGACCAGTACTGACTGTTTTTGACTGGTTTAAACCAGTTAAATACTGACTGCTGGTTTAAACTGGTTCTGACTGGTTCAAACCAGTTCTGATCGGTTCTGACTGGTTCAAAGCGGTTCTAACTGGTTCAAAGCGGTTCAGACTGGTACTTATTGGTGCTGTCCAGTTCAAACCGGCTTCAAACTGATTTAAACAGGTTCAAACCGGCTGAAACTGGTGAAAACCGGTGCAACCCAGTTCAACCTGGTTCTAACCAGTTTGAAACTGGTTGGTTCTGACCAGTTCAAACCATTATGAACAGTTTTAAACGGGTATGAACAGTTTTAAACCGGTTTAAACCGGTTCAAATTAGTCAAAACCGGATAATATCGGTTCTGACTGGTTCTGACTATTTCAAACCAGTTCAAACCGGTTCTGACTGGTTCAATCTGGCTTATACTGGTTTAAACTGGGTCTGACCAGTTCAATTAGTTCTGACCAGTTCTGACCAGTCCTGACCGGTTCAAACCGGTTCTAATCTGGTTCTGACCGGTACTGATTGGTTCTGACTGGTATAAACTTGTTTCAAAACAGTCCAACCGGTTCAAACTGGATAAAGCTGGTTGGTTCTGACTAGTTCAAACCGGTTTCAAACTTGTTTTAATCAGTTCAAACTGGTTCAAACCGGTTTTGACCAGTTCTGGCTGGTTCTGACTGGTTCAACCCAGTCAAAACCGGTTCTGACCGATTCAAACCGGTTCTGACTGGTGTAGACCGGTTCTGACTGGTGTAAACCAGTTCTGACTGGTTTAAACCGGCTTAAGCTAGTTCTGACTAGTTTAACCTGGATAAAACCGGTTCTGACCAGTCCTGAACTGTTCAAACCGGTTCTAAGCTGGTTCAAACCGCTTCTGACCAGTACTGATTGGTTTTGATCAGTTCTGACCAGTTCAAACCGGTTTCAAACTGCTTTTACACCAATTCAAACTGGTTCTGACCAGTTCAAACTAGTTAAATCTGGTTATGACCAGTTTCAAACTGGTTTTAAAACAGTTCAAACTGGTTCAAACTGGTTCAAATCCGTTCAAACGGGTTGAAACCGGTTCAACTGGTTCAAACCAGTGCAAACTGCTTTTTACCAGCTTTGGCTGGTTCTGACTGGTTCAAACCGATTCATGGTTTGAACTGGTTCTGACTGGTTTTAGCTGGTTCAAACCGGTTCAACGTGCTTCTGATGATTTTTAAACTGGTTGGTTCTGACCGGTTCTGACTGGTGGAAACTGGTGGAAACCAGTTCACACCGGTTCTGACTGCTGCTGAATGGTTCAAACCAGTCCAAAGTGGTTGACTGGTTCTGAACGGTTGTGACCGATTCAAACTGGTGTTGACTGGTTCAAACTGGTTCTGACAGGTTCTGACTGGTTCAAGCCGGTTCTGATTGGTTCTACTTGGTTCTGACCAGTTTATACAGGTTAAAACTGGGTTAAACCAGTTGAAACCGGTTGTGACCAGTTCAATCCAGACCAAACTGGTGGACAGGTTCAAACCAGTTCTGACTGGTTCTGACCAGTTCTGACTGTTTTCATGTGTTTCAAGCCAGTTCTGACTATTTCAAATCAGTTCTTGCCAGGTAAAACTGGTATTGATTGGTTCAAGCCAGTTCCGACTGGTTCTGACTGGTTCTGACCAGTTCAAATTGGATCAAACCAGTTCTAATCGGTTCTGACTGGTTCAAACCAGTTCTGACTGGTTCTGACTGTTTTAAGCTGGTTAAAATCGGTTCTGACTCATTCAAACCAATTCAAACCAGTTCAAACCGGTTCAAACTGGTTCAACCTGATTCTGACCAGTTCTGGCCGTTTATGACTGGTTCAAACCAATCAAAACCAGTTAATTTTGGTTCTCTCAGCTTCTGACTGTTTCAAACCGATTCAAACAAGTTCAAACTCGTTCAAACCGGTTCTGATCAGTCATTACCGGTTCAAACCGGTTCTAAGTGGGTTCAAACCGGTATTCATTGGTTCTGACCAATTCTGGCTGGGTCAAACCAGTTTGAAGCTGGTCTTAAACCAGTTCAAACTAGTTCAATCTGGTCCAAACTGGTTGGAAACTGGTTCAAACCAGTTCATGCTGGTTCTGACAATTTCTGGCCCTTTCCAACTGGTTCAAACCAATTCAAACTGATTCAAACTGGTTCAACCCAGTCAAACTGGTTCTAACCAGGTCAAACTTGTTCAAACCTGTTCAACCTGGTTCTGACCAGTTCTGGCCAGTTCTGACTGGTTCAACCCGGTTCTGACTGATTCTGACTGGGTAAAGCCAGTTCAAATTGGTTCACACTGGTTCAAACCGGTACGGATTGGTTCTGCCCAGTTCTGACTGGTTGAAACCAGTTTTATACTGCTTTTTAACCAGATCAAACCGGTGTGGCAGTAAATCGCAAACCCCTGGAAATTGCACACCCTGGGGTTTGCGATTTACTAGGAAATCACAAACCCCCCCTGGAAATCGCAAACCCCCTGTGTTTTGGGACCGATTCGGGCCAAATCTATTCAATGCGACCATATTTAACAGAATTATATACTCAAATCGTGAAATTTCATTAAATTAACCCTAAATTCGAAGCGTTATTAAGGCTACCGCCGCATAGATGCCTTTCAATGTTTGTAAACATTGTGTATGCGCGCGCAGCTCGGCTGCAGAACGAAGGCACACTGCCACTGAGTTTGCCCGTACGCGCAGTGTAAAACGTTTATTTTATTCAAAATTAATAGAAATGCAGAAGCCTAAACATATGAATCTAATATAATCTATTCATTAAATATGTTTTCTATATGTGTACCAAGCGGTTTGTCTCTGGGTGGTGTCTTTTTAGAGATATTTCACTTTTTCTGTAAGAAGATTGCTCACGGCCATTGACAATGCACTGGCACTGACACTCAGAATATCGCAACTTTCACTATTATCTCTGTTTTTAATACTTTCAGCGTAAATTGCTCTTAGGTTACATTAAATACTTCAGATCTTCCTCTTCAATCGCGCATTAAGATATTTTTAATCGATCCAATGAAAGCTTTTAGATGTATTTTACAAAAATAAATGCTCCACATAGACATAGCATTGCCGTATTTTACCCTTCGCGAAGGGTAAACACTGCAGCAATGATATGCCTATGCAGAGCATTTATTTTTGTAAAATACATCTAAAAGCTTTCATTGGATCGATTAAAAATATCTTAATGCGCGATTGAAGAGGAAAATCTGAAGTATTTAATGTAACCTAAGAGCAATTTACGCTGAAAGTATTAAAAACAGACAGTGAAATTTGACCAATTTAACCCTAAATTCGACGAACGTAAAGTAAACAAATCGCCGCCGCCGCCGCCGAATGGGGGGTTTGCGATCTCCAGGGGGGATATGCGATTTCCTAGGAAATCACAAGTGGGGGTTTGCGATTTACAGGGTTTGCGATTTCCTGCTACACCGGCTCAAACTGGTTCAACCTGGCTGTCCAGTTCTGATCGGTTAAAGGTGGTTAATATCGTTCTGACAGGTTCTGAGAGGGTCAAACCCGTTCATACACATTCAAACCCCTTCAGACCAATTCAGACCCATTCTGACCCATTCTGAGTGGTTCAAACCGGTTCAAACCAGTTCAACCCGGTTCAAACCAGTTCAATGCGATTCAAACTGGTTTAATCCGGTTCAACCTGGTTCTGACCATTTCTGGCCGTTTCTGACTGGTTCAAACCAGTTCAAACCAGTTCAAACCGGTTCAAACCAGTTCAATGTGGTTCAAACCAGTTCCACCTGGTTCTGACTGGTTTAAACCGGTTCTGACCAATCCTGACCATTATTTCTATGACCTGATATTTCTATGTTAACTAGCTAACAGATGCAAGGCATGCAGCATGGCAGCTATATATTCTATAATTTTTGTTATCAAAGTAGAATTTGTATTTTTCAGATGGGGAGCTCCACAGAGACTCCTTTCGGATCAGGGCTGTGCATTTGTAGCAGAAGTAGCTTCAGATAATAACTAAATTATGTACCCAGCATGACAGGTATATTTCTATTCTAAGATAATAACTTAATTATGTACCCAGCATGACAGTTAACCACCTGACAGACACAACGCATCCATCATGACTGGTATATTTCTATTCTAAGATACCAATAGTTTAAGTTATACGAGGCACACATCATGATCATTAAGCTGCTTGTTGTTGTTTTATGTCCTAGCAACATCCTTGCCCTATCCTAATAATGCCTGCGCCTGTTTGAATAATAAATGTATGGTATTATATGCCTGCTGACCAGCCACCATTATCATTAAGCTGTTTGTTGTTTTACATCTTAGCAACATCCTTGCCCATAGTTGAAGTATTGTTACTTCAAAATTGATATAATATGCTAAGTTTAAAAGATTCTTGTTTTTTAAATATTTTTATAGATAAACGATGAAGTATGCCGGAAATTCAACATCACTAGATCTGTAACAAGCGCCTACCACCCTCAGACGAATGGATTGATTGAATGGACAAACCAGACGCTGAAGACACAACTAAGCAAACTGATGAATGAAAACCAGACCAACTGGGACATGCATCTGGAGCAAGTGGCCTACTCAATCCGGACACAGCCACAGAAGACCACCAAGGTAATTTAATCCCATCTTGGTTTGTGGATACGATACCACAATATATTCATTTTTAACCGATACACACAGTAAATTGTTATTATGTTTAGTTTCTAGCCATCAAACTGTTTCCACCAAACATACTTAAAACTATAATATGGCCATACGGTAGTAAAGGATTTCTATCCTTTTTAAAAATTTAGTTCACACCATTCTACCTGATGTTTGGCCGTCACCCACGGTCACCTCTAGAGATGGATCCAGTTGGTGATGACACTCCTCTCTCCATCTGAACCACCAGTGATGATCTTCGAGGAGATGGTCTCCCATCGACAGACGGCCATGGATGCTGTGACTATTAAGGTGCTGGCCAACATGGAGGTAGCTCCGATTAAGATGAAGGTTGCTTACGCGAAGCAAAAGCAAAGTATATGAGTGCTAATGTACCATAAATGAGTTGTACTTAGCCTGTGAGAGCTGCTACAAAGTGTAGCATCGCACACATTCGTTCAGTCCGCCTGTGCACCCGTCGATCGATCGACGTCTGCTCCGTCGTTGTTTTTTGGGTCGGATTTTCTCCTTATTATCCTAGTAATGCATCATTTCTGTTGGTCTTAGTGCTAAGGGATACCTTTGTGCACTTTCGTGGTAATTAGCACTGTGTTTTCATTAGTAATCCACACTATTTTTAGATAGCCTCCTACACTGCGTGTGTCATCGGCGGCGATTTGCGGTTACACACGCAGGTCAACACATATATATCACACTGATTACATTTTTTCCTTTTGAATTTTGGGGACAGAAGTCACCAAACTTGGTGTAATAGTCTCTGACGGTCAACACGTATATATCACACAGATTAAATTTTTCCCTTTTGAATTTTGGGGAAAGAAGTCCACAAACTTGGTGTAATAGTCTGTGACGGTCAACACATATATATCACACAGATTAACATTTTTCCTTTTGAATTTTGGGGAAAGAAGTCCACAAACTTGGTGTAATAGTCTGTGACGGTCAGCACATATATATCACACAGATTACATTTTTTCATTTTGAATTTTGGGGACAGAAGTTGGTGTAATAGTCTGTGAAGGTCAACACATATATATGCCCATCATCAATCGTAAGCCGTGTTCACACGGGCAATGTAAATCGATTCGTAGAAAGCGACTTGCCTAGTTCGCCTCACATTTCTCGTGTGAACGCACGTCTGATGCGGATTAGGGCTGATTCGACTCACGTGATGCGGATCCTGTAAACCACCTAAGCGAGGTAGTCTACGTGAATCGATTCCTGTGATGCGGATAATTTTGCCCGTGTGGACGCTCTGAGGCGGATTAAGCACCTCACACGCATGCGCAGTCGACACCTCAGGTTGTTGACTTTCCGGTCGATCAAAAGCGCATATTATATAATTTAATTAATGAAACCGCTATCTAAGCACAGATATTTTTTTCATCATTTATTTGTATGGTTTCACTGCCCAGCAGAAGTTTTGACCGTTCCAAACCAATACGATTCAGTAATTACATATCTAGGTCGAACCCACACTCTCTGGTGCCAGCATCGTCGAACCCAAAATGGCGCTGGTTAGCCTGGACTTGCTCATGCGCAGCATTCGATTTCCGGCCTCAGTACTGCCCGTGTGAACGGGCCGCTAATTCGCCTCACCTGATTCGATTTGCCTGAATCGCCTCACATTTTGCCCGTGTGAACACGGCTATAGACAACAGTCCTGCAAATGCAGTTAAAACAAATTCTTACTTACTTAATGTTGATGCCCCTATGACTTAACGTGTGCCTCTCACGTCAGTAAATATCCCGAATGCAGCATTGCGGGTGAAGAAGCTTGACGTAGTCTACACAAAACCATAGCAATGAGGTTTCCAATTATTATCACAACTTTTTATAAGGCAAGTGGCATGTGAAGTATCCTAAAAATGTAAAGCTTTGTGTGGAAAATAAGCTGTTATGTATATCAGGCATGAGCATTTCCCGCCAATTGGCTGATTTCCGCCAATTTACATTTATTATAACAATTAAACAAGTATTACCATATTACAAGGACTACCAACTGAAGGAGATTATTTATATGATGGTCAGGATGCAAATATCTTTTGATTCTTTGCACACTTATGAATATATGTGAACTATTTAGCATTTGTTCAGGCTTTGTTTGGAAAATACGCTGTTATGTATATGTGATATGTTGTATTAGGGTTGGGGAAGATTATTTGTATGATGGTCAGGATGCAAATATCTTTTGAATCTTTGCACGCTGTGATGAATATGTGATATGGGTATTAAAGATGATTTTGAAAGTTCATTCCAATTGACACTTCCTTTGTCAATCGGAGCTCTGATTAACTTCTTTGTATTAGGGTTGGGGAATATTATTTGTTTTAGGGTCACGATGCAAATATCTTTTGATTCTTTGCACATTTATGAATATATTTGAACTATTTAGCATTTGTTCAGTCTTATTAAAAAATATGAAATATGAATTCTCCTGTGTCATGTTTTTCTGAGTGTGGTGAACTTTGTTCCCGAGATAGTCAAAATATAAAAAAAGAAGCCCCCCCCCATAATTAAATAATCCCCCCTCCTTCAGTAGAAAATAGCAGAGATACAAAAAGACTGATTAAAACAACACCTCCCCACAGCCAAGAAAAGATAAATAAAAGTCCCCCCCCCCAATTATTATTGAAATAATCTCCCACTCGCAAGATAGTAAACAAACAAAAAAAAGTACCCCCGAGATATTTGAATTAATAATTAAAATAATGTAAAAGCACCCCCCTCCCAAAAAACCAAGCCAACCAAAGTAATCTCCCCCTCGCAAGCCAACCAAAGTACCCCCCAACCCCCCACCTCAGCGATACAAAAAGAATCCCCCCCCCCCTTCACAGAGATACAAAAATAATTATTAAAATAATCTCCTCCCCCTCGCGAGATAGTAAACAAAAAAAGATGAAGTACCACCCCTCCCAAAAACCAACCCATGAATAGATAAATAAAGTACACCCCCCTAAATACAAAAAGGAAAAAAAGCCCGATCAGATACAAACCCTCCAAACCCAAGCCATGAATAGATAAATAAAAGTACCCCCCTCTCAGAGATTATTATTAAAATAATGTCCGCCCCCCCCGAGATATTTGAAACAATAATTAAAATAATGTAAAAGCACCCCCCTGCCAAAATAGACAGCCACTGATGTTGATGGAGGTAGGAAATACCCCCCCCCCCCTCCCCCAAACCAACCCATGAATAGATCAATAAAAGTACCCCCCCCCCCACCTCAGAGATATAAAAACAAATATTAAAACAATCCCCTCCCCCTCGCGAGATATTTAAAAAAATTAAATACTCCCCCACTCCCCGAGATATTTGAAATAATAATTAAAAGAATGTAAAAGCACCCCCCCCCCCCTCAAAATAGACGGCAGAAGCGATGTGGAGAACTATATAAAACAATTATTAAACAATCCCTCCCCTCGCGAGATATTTAAAAAAAATGAAGTACCCCCACCCCCGAGATATTTGATAAAATAATTAAAATAATGTAAAAGCCCCCCCCCCTGCAAAAAAAAAAACAAGCCAGCCACTGTGTGTATGGAGGTGGGAAATAACCCCCCCCCCCAACACCACCCAGACATGAATAGATCAATAAAAGTACCCCCCCCCCCCCACCTCAGAGATATAAAAACAAATATTAAAACAATCCCTCGCGAGATATTTAAAAAAATTAAATACTCCCCCACTCCCCGAGATATTTGAAACAATAATTAAAAGAATGTAAAGCACCACCCCCCTCCAAAATAGACAGGGCAGAAGCGATGTGGAGAACTGAGGAAATCCCCCCCCCCCCAAAAAAAAACACCACATGAATAGATCAATAAAAGTACCCCCCCCCCACCCCCCCCCAACCTCAGAGATACAAAAACAATTATTAAAACAATCCCCTCCCCCTCATGCAATGTAAAAGCACCCCCCCCCCCTCCAAAATAGACAGGGCGGAAGCGATGTGGAGAACTGAAACCGCGAGACTGCAGTTTGAAGTCATCACTCGAATCCACGCATGCGCAGAAGGGACAGTTGAGACCTGAAACTGGTTGAGAACTGAAACCGCGACACCTGTCGACTATGCATTGCGTCCTCTAGCAGATCCAATGAGAACTAAAGCTACTAACATTACCACCAGACGGCAGCACTTGTGTCATTAGCCATATTGATTTCCGAAATGAGAGAAGGACAGGGAAACTGAACAGTATTTACGCAAAATCTCTCGTATATTTTGTACATATACCCACAGTGGTGCTAATAGATACATTGATAAGCAAAATGAGCGACCGAAAAGCAGAACTCGAGCGCAAAAAGGCCAAATTACAGGCCATGCGCGAGGAGAAAAAGCGGAAGGACTTGGAACGAAAACAACGCGAGGTAAGCCTTTATTATACTACCCCGATTGCCATTCTCTGAAAATATATCAGCGCGGAGCCGGTATTTATTAGTTATTTATCATTGCTTTCTAGAACATGGATAATGTTAGCCATCTATAATTTCCAAACTTACAAAAATAATCGCTACAAATTGATTTAATAAGATCATTACCGGCGGGAGTTTGGTTGACAGCTGGCCCCGATCGAGCATTTTCAACATCTCTGACTCTACTCTAGTGAGACTAGTCTGTCAAACTTAGTCGTTAGAACATAAATAATACTTCATCCGATCATATCTATACTTCGGCGTGCATCCTGGGAATTTTAATACCATAACTTATATGTCTGTCTTTTAGAAACACTTGGTTTGGCTGTTGCGTGAGGTTCTTTTGCATAACATAATATTGTATGAGTGTGGAAATAGACAGGACACAGTCAGTGACTGAGTGAGTCACAAGTCAGGTGTGATCCTGATCCTGAGGGAAGTGAATAAATAAGGGGAAATGGCTTGTGACAGTACAATGACACTGACTTGGAACAGTTGTCATGTATGTTTTAGATGCATGGGCTGATCTCATAGGCTATGACAGAGCCCGCTCGCCCCCCCCCCCGGCCCATTATGTGTGTGTTACAAGTGTGTGTGTATATATATAAGTGTGTGTGTATATTATATATATATATAATATATATATATATATGCGCGCGCGTGTTTGGCACGGGGGTGTGACACTTGTCTGTGTATGTCATGATGATGAATAATGTAAATATTTTAACAGGCTAAAAACAGCCTATTCGTGGCATACAGAAAATCGATTTTGTTGCACCACTCTGTGACCTGTTCCCAGAGCACTCCCTGTTGGTAGTTAGTTACCAATATTACTATTACTGTATGAGTATTGGTCTGGACATTGTAAGTTTACATTCCATACAGTATCTCTAAACTAGGACCAGAGGAGGGGAGGGGGGCGTGCCTTCGTGATCAAAGCACAGTATCAGTAACTTCTACAGACCTTGCTTCCTCACCAAGTCCAAGTGATTTCTTTTCATTTCTTTCCCAACTAATATATTCCGAGGGATTTTGCTAGAGGGTAAAATTCGGTATACTTATATTATCTGAGGGTATGACTTTGTACCCTCAAATTGTTGGGATGCATTTTATTTTTAAGGTTCTTCAAGGAGCCAGAGACAAAGCTAGCATAAATAGTCAGTTAGACTGTTACTAGTATTAGTATACAACACTAATCATAGCAGTGTTCATAATTGACCAAGTGATGTGGAAAAATAATGCCCTCGACCCATCCTGCGTACCCTCAACTTATTTTCTAGTGGAAACCCTGACTCCCCTGGGTAAAAAATAATGGCAGCTCACAGTGTTCGAGATTCAATATGACTTGCTGTCGGCACTCCGTTAAATCATGAGGAATGATATTTTTAATCATGGATAAACTATATAATGAAGACTGGGCAGTTTTAAATTAGTACACAGATCGCGTTGTAGTTTCAAAAGTCCTCTGAAAACTAATTTAATGTTTGCTTGATTTTCGGCTTGACATTTTTAAGCCGTTCCACTGGGACGCCTAGGATTTTATTGTAGATATTTTAAAGAAAATTTTCTTATGCAATTGATATGTTAAATACGTGGCTCTACGGTAGGTGCACCGGGCGCGGTGGCTTGATCGGTAGAGCGTGGGCCTCACGTGAGGAAGGTCAGGAGTTCGGTTCCCGGTCGAGTCAAACCAATGACTTAAAAATTGATGCTTGTCACTTCCTAGCCTGGTGCTCGGCATTGATACTAATAGGATAGGGCAAGGACTGGTTAGCTGTGTCAGGATAATGTGACTGAGTGGGATATCAGGTCATGGTGCCAATGGCCTCATTTCCCAGTGGGGCAGCACTATAGTTGCCATAAGAGTGCAGTCACAAGTCGGTACCCATCCTGATATGACCTTAGATGTTGCCAGGACGTAAAACTCCCAACAGCCAACCAGCAACTCGATAGGTGCTGTCTAGCATTTGTGACATACGTGTGGATAATATTTTCTGAAATGGCTTTTCAGTTTTCACTTGTGTCCTCTCTTGATGGATCTGTTTGTTTTATGCAAACCCATTAAAGTTCTAGAGTCCGATGGTTTTGAGTTTCTGACATTTTCTGAGATAAATACATTAGGCTGATCGGTATAATGTATCTTACTTTAGTTTGAAGTAACTTTTATTTTAAATGCCTAACTCAGGGATGAAAGATCTCCGCGATTCCGCGGATTTCAGGGATTTTTCAATCCCGCAGAACCATCAGGGTATACTAATATGTGGTGCTGAGACTCCAGCACTATCAGTGTACACTACTAATATTAATAAATGCCCCAATCACCGCAGCACTATCAGCATACACTACTAATACATGCTTCAAAGTGCGCAGCACTATCAGCATATACCAATATATATGTAACCCAACTTCCGGGAATTTCCCGCGATTCCCTGACAATGCTAAGCCTATGGCAGAATATCAGCATTTCCGCTTTTTTTCCCGGAGAGCACTTTCATCCCACTTTTGAGATATTTGAAGTGCAACCATGCACAATTAATTTTGGCAAGCACGCCAAAACTCTGACACCATAGCCTTCTGCAGTAGCAGGTTCTATTCAATTACCTCAGAATTCCCTTAGAATTCCCTTTTGTGCAGTGACAAATGTTTAATGAGTGCACCAGTATCTAAGTTATATATATATGTAGAATCAATTCTAGATATTCTAGCTTTGGTTTTGAAAATTTGATGCTTCATCAGACTATGCAGCTTTAAGCTCTGCAAATGGAACAATTTAACGTGAACAATGATTTTTATCATTCAAGCAAATATAGTTTCTATGTGATTTGGTTGGAACTTTCAGGCCGAAAAAGCCGGACTAGGAAAGGTACCACCTGAATTTAATTACCGTGAAGTATATCTTCATCTGCAGTTGATTCTTTTATATATTATATATATATATACTAATTCAAATGGTTCTGACGTTGCATTAATTTAGTTGCTTAAATAGTAAATACAGAACGAACGCTCATCAAGGGCAGTATTTTTGGGGGGAGGTGGAGGAAGAAAGAAAACAAAAGAGTGAATTATAGAAATACCGTATTCATCATGTGAAACGAAGCTAAAGGAAAAAACCCTCACAAAATCTAATGCCATTCCATCGATAATATCATCATCATGTTAAGAGGAAATAAATTATACTTTATAGTAACCATACTAGTATATTTTGTACTATGATGGTATTTGCAATGTCAGAAATATTCGCCGGCTTAATACCTTTTCACGGTCTACTTTGCTTTGGAATGGCTTTTTTCCCCCTCTTTAATTTTTTTTGCAATAGAATGAATTTTTAATTATATAAAAAAATAAGCATTAATTTATTTGCCTTCTAGTCTTAATTCTATATTTCCATTTTTGATTCAGGGCTTTGATTCTGGCACCTTGCCTTAATGAAGCAGTCTATCTTTTTGACTTGCATGCTCGATGCATCTTACATACATACATACATACATACATACATACATACATTCATACATACATACATACATACATACATACATACATACATACATACATACATACATACATACATACATACATACATACATACATACATACATACATACATACATACATACATACATACATACATACCAGGGTAGGGTTTTAGCCGGCTAAAACCTGTTTTCGTTGCAGCAGTGGTTAAAACTATGTTTTAACAAATCTTTGATGGTTTTAACCTGTTAAAACTGGCTATAACCGGCTAAAGCCTCCAGCATTGCATGCAACCATGGCTGATATGTAGGGAATGGATTACATAACACCTAGCCAGTTGTATGAACATTATAAAGACTTAATTAATATCAATATCATATGAATATACTGTATTACTACATTTTGTTCACAGCCAAATGTACAAATACACCTTCAAAGGTAAAGTTTTACACTTTTCATATTATTACTCCTACCCTTCCCCATGACATCAAAAGGGGCACATAATGTGTCTAAACTGTATTTGAAACAGTTTTGAACAATTATTCTTATGATATTACGCACAGAGGAGACTAGTTTTAGTTTTAGCCACTTCTAGTGACTAAAACCTGTTTTACCCGGAGCGGTTTTAACCCTGGTAAAAGCCTGTACCCCTGTATATAATAACTACTCCTAGTCCTAGATTGCCTTGTTCCTGCGCAACCCCCAGGATTATATTAAATTACCAATGTATAACGGAGAGGTTTTCGCTAGTGTTCAACATCATTAGTAAGAATTTACAAATATGGCCTATTTACTACCTCAATTTGTCATTAGGAGTGGTGTCATCACATACCGCCATGACAGTGCTAAAACTTATTGAGGAATATCCACGTTTTCGTGGAAATTAACCGTTGGTTCTGCTGGAACCCGCTAGATGCCATCAAGGTCTCAGCCTCCTCTTTACATTTTTTGCCAAGACGAATTTCATCCCTGAAGTATATAATTCTTAAATGGACCCTTCTGACTGATAATAACCCTGATTAAGCTGTGTGTCTCTTTTTCTCGGTAGTTGGTGATTGTACAAAGAGGACAGCAGCTAAATTTCTTAGTAATCGCGAATGTCTAACACTGAAATGAAACAATGCCGGTAGCAGTGTTGGTGGAGGGGAGAGGAGGGGACAAGACAGGACAAGTTACCTATAACCTGACACTTGTATAGATCTACGTGTCGTGGTGGTGATGAAAATGGGAAATGTTGCGCCTAGAGCACCACTCGAACACACACCTTGTGTGTGCTAACCATTACACCATCTAGACTCCCTGATGTCATCATCCAGTCGATATGGCAGTGGCCAAATCGATAGAGCACCAGCCTCGCGTGTGGGAGATCAAGATTTTGGGTTCCCTGTCGAGTCAAACCAGTGACTTATAAAATTGATACTTGTCACTTCCTAGCCTTGCGCTCAGCATTAATAGGATTGGTCAAGGACTGGTTAGCTCAATGTCAGGATATTGTGGCTGAGTGGGATATCAGGTCATGGTGCCAGTGGCCTAATTTCCCAGTGGGGCAGCACTATAAAGTCACCATGAGTGCACACTGTCACAAGTCGGTACCTGTCCTGATATGACCTCAGATGTTGCCAGGACGTAAAACTCCAACAACCAATCATCACCCTATCGACGCTCACCTGTCTATGTGGCTCCTTGTCTGAGAGGTCAGTGCAGACTACTACTAATAGTAGTACTATATGCGCTTACACACTCTGGGTTTGGGTGGAGGAGGGGGGGGGGGGGGAGCACACTGACGCATTCACGGGTGATGTTGATGAGGGTGGGGGGGGGGGGGGGTTAGTGAGGAGACGTCTGAACAGTCAGTGCCAAGTCGTTATGCCAAAGGAAGTCTTGGTCTTCAGCTTGTACAGGACATATAGAAGGCTTCTTATTCTGCTTGCCTAGGATTGTATGTCCTAACAACATCCCAGGCCATGTCAGGACGGACACTGACTGGTTGACAGTGTGCACACATGATGACTTTATTATAAGTTTATAGAGGGGGTGTAATGACGTCACAAGACAACTTTTGGTGGCCATATTGGATTATATACAGAAGGCTTGCAACTGCCTTCACTGTGCTTATTTACTGATTTGTTTATTTATTTGTCACTGTTTTGAGCAGTTTGGCCTCAGAAGTTGTTGCTAAAGTGCTGTAAGTAAACACATTGGATGTAAACTGCCCAGAACCTCCCAGAACACAATAACACTGTTTTACTGCATCTGCATGCATTCACAACATGGCTAGGGAGGGTGCTTGTAATCCAAGATGGTTGACTGCTGAGTGATGATATCACGTGCACTCCCTCTATAGAACTGCTGCCCAACTGGAAGCCCGGGCAACCGGTACCATTTGGGGGGGGGGGGGTAGATGTATTTTATTCATCAGGGATGAAAGATCTCCGCGGTTTCGCGGATTTCCGGGATTGTTTATATTCACAGATTAATGTTAAACAAAATTTTAAAAAATGGGATGTATATGACACCAGTTGGGTGGTTCAAATCCCTTTCTTACATGACCGTGGATGTACATAGAACATTGAATCTAATGCAATCACAACAAGGCTAGTTGAAACCTGACTTCAGGTATTTTTTCCGCGATTCCCTGACAATGCTAAGCCTATGGGAGAATATCTGCATTTCCGCTTTTTTCCCCGGAGACTACATTCATCCCTGATTCATGTACAGTAAAACCTCTCTAACCGATCACCATTGTGTATCTCCTGGAAGCAGTGCAATTGTGTCTGTAACTTTGTAAGAAATTCATTAAATATAGCGGGAGATTGTTCTCCCCGTAGGGAGGTGCAAAAGCCACACCAATACAAAATTGTTTGGTTAAATAAATTTATATCCAATTTAAAAAGAGATTAACCACCCAAAACACAATGACTTGTTGCTTCCTAGCCTGGCACTCGGCATTAATAGAATAGGACAAGGATTGGTTAGCTCAGTGTCAGGATAATGTGATTGAGTGGGATATCAGGTCATGGTGCTAGTGACCTGATTTCCCAGTGGGGCAGCACTATAAAGTCGCCATACAAGCGCACTGATATGATATGACCTTAGATGTTGCCAGGATGTAAAACTCCAGCAACCAATCCAAAACAACCACACACACACACACACACTGACACAAATAAAAAGCAACTATTTGGGAATATTTCAATAAAATTCTCGTCCATTAAAATGGCAAATAAGAACAAAAAACACACACGACAGAAGAAAACCTGCGAGGGACTGCAATCTATGGGAGTATTCGATTAATCAACTCGGGTCCCCCCAGCCACTTTTTGGCGCGTGCGCAGACTCTACATCCTCGGGTTGCATAATCGAACACTCTTCAACATGCTTGGGGGTGGAAAAAAACTTCGGAGAACGACCCACATATACATATATTGTAAATAACTAATCTCACTTGGCTGGAAGACCAGTGAAATGGCGCTGACAAATGACTTTATTCAATGAATAAACTATATTTACAACAACAACAAAACTTTTAAAAATCCAAAATTTATTTTAGTTTTTTTAATAACATATATAACTACAACAAAATAGGATTTTAAGTATTTTTTGATTGCATAGTTTAGTTATATTTCCATTTCATTAAGCAAATTTTTTTTTTTTAACATTAAAAAAAACACATAGGACTTGTACTACTACAGGACGGTACCAGCACAATTGTGACGTCATCGCTCCGAGCCAACCCCAGCCAAGACGTGGGTTACTGGGGTCGGGACTTTTTGCACACGGCACGTGTTTTTGTCAACTCCACTCGCTGTGTTCGATTTGAAATTCTAGCAACTCGGGTGACCCGAGTCGCCCGGCTCGTGTTAATCGAATACGGCTTATAGGATTCCACGGTCACGATCGTTTCCGGTAATGTGTTGTTACCATGCTGGGATAAACAATTGAACCGCCATTTCGCTTCCCATAAATTTTTAGTTCGCCTCACCCGTTACATCGACCCCCCCCCCCCTCCCAAAAAATCGTTGTCAATGGGTTCCCTTGAACCCTGGGCACGGAACCAAAAATGTGTTTCCCAATAAAATTGAAAATCCTCTCGGTTGGGACGAACAACTGCTACGACTAGTACTATTCGCGGCTACCAGATGGAGTGGCCGAATGAGTTGACCGTCCATCTCAGGTTTTGGTAGATCGTAGAATTCGAACCCATGAGTTTGAACCCTGGTCTTGTCAAACCAATGACTTTAACATTGATAAATGTTGCTTCCTAGTCAGGCGCTCGGCATTATTAGGATAGGGCAAGGACTGTTTGGCTCTGTGTCAGGATAATGTGACTGAGTGGGATATCGGGTCATGGTGATGGCAGCCTGGTCTCCCAGTGGGGCAGCACTATAAAGTCACCATGAGTGTGCACTGTCACAAGTCGGTACCCGTCCTGATATGACCTTAGATGTTGCCAGGACCTAAGACTCCAACTACTCTCTGCATGCGATGCTGACACTGCTTGAGGGGGCGGGGCAGATCAGGCTATGTTGTTGCTACACTGGTCCTCTGGCTGGCTGTTTGTTACGCCGTTGGGGTAGTGACGGTGCACCCGTCTACTTGAGGCTATGACTCATCGTTGCGCGCGACGATCCGGCCACGTGGTCAACTACAGCGTCTGTCTTACTAACTAATAAACCGTCAGGTCAGGTTAACTACAGCATATGTCTTATTAACTAATAAACCGTCAGGTCAGGTCACCTACAGTGCCTGTCTTACTAACTAATAAACCATGGCACCCACAATAGTCTACTCACAATTATGACTTCAAGGTTCCAACCATCTCCATATGTGTCCCCCAAAAAAGTTGTTAGAGGTTTTTTTTTTTACCATAACGAGCTGGTAGGGATTTCAATATATAAAAGAAAATAAAGTTTTTAAAAAGAAGTAAAAACACAATTATTGATTCGCTTGAATATGTAAGAATTAAGAGAAGCCATTAATGATTTCAGAATATTTAATGCTGACATTGCTTTGTTTCTTTGCATTTATTTTGTCAAACCCTTGCACATGGTTTTAATGATGCGTCTTTCGCTTTTGAAGACTGAATTTGCTAAATTTAACATGTTTTGTTCCAGCGCCCACTCTTTCATTGCAGCAGTGGCAGCGGGACGTAGCTCGGGTGGTAGAGTGTCCAGCTGTTAAGGTGTCGGTCATCCGATCGATCCTGCTCAGTGGATCCATTTGCAGCTTGGGCTATTTTTCGTTCCAACCAGTGGTCCACAACTGGTTCATCAAAGGCTGTGGTATGTGCTGTCCTGTCTGTGGGAAAGTGCATATAAAAGACCCCTTGCTGCTTATCGGAAAGAGTATCGCCTATGTGGTGGCAGATGTCAGAATGACCATTTGTTTGACGTCCAATAGCCGATGATAAAAATCAATGTGCTCTCGAGGCGTCATTAAATAAAACAAGCTTTTTTTTCTCTTTCATTGCAGAAGGTCGTTAATTCCCTCCAGTTATTTTCTTCCCATAAATAGTGAACAGCCACAACCCGTACCCTTCAGTAAAACCCAATTTCACTGCAAATAACCATAATGCTGAATCAAAATGCAAATATTCATTTCTTTTAGGAGATCGAAAAACCTTCGCTCATGGATTTTTCTAGAAATTTTGGACTAAATATGGGAAAGGTAAGCCCATCCGCTCCACCTCACACACACACCCCTCATTTGGCTTTGGTTGTCCGCTATGTTGCTTCACACCGAGTCTGAGGGTGCCCACTGCTGAGACTTGATGACAGAGCCAGGTACCCGTCACACACACACGCCTCACAGCACAGTGTCTATTGACGCATAATTGATTGTATGCTTTTGGGTTATATGTAAAAGCGATGGTTGAAAACAATTCTCGCCGTGAATATGGCCTATGCTGCCGAAATGGCGTAAAGAAATCAATCACTCAATCAATCAACCTCACAGCACACATCATAGTGGTCATGGTGTCGTAATGACTCCCATCTTAACATTGTTGTTGTCAGAATGACAACGTGGCGTTAAAAGCGACAACCATGTTGCCATCATGTCATTTACGCACTATGTCTATAATATACGATCTTACTAATACACCGTCAAAATGGTGACTATATTTAATGCTATGTAGTAAATGTTATATTTTGAGAACAACCATATCACACCATTCGCTACTCTGTCATAATGGCGATTGTGTGGTATCAATGTCAATGTGTCATAATATCGATTATTGTGTGTTATCACTGTCAATGTGTGGTAATGACTAGATGGTATAGATTATAGCCATTCAGTCCATTGTGTTTTCACATATGGTATCAATGCCAATGTGTCGTAATGACTATTATTATTATTTATTGTCACTACCAATGTGCTGTAATGACTCAGATGTTATTATAGCCATTGCATCTTGAGGACAACCATATGGTATCGATGTCCCATAATACCCACTGTTAGTGTTGCATGTTATCAACATTACTGACAATAACTCAATGTTAATTGTTATTATAGCCATTGCATCTTGAGGAGAACCATATGGCATCAGTAATAGAAATAAGCAAAACAAATTGCACTTGGACAGGTGGGGTGTACTTTTCACTTTCCGTCTGAATTTTCATGTGTCTGTCTGAATTTTCACTTGTATACATTATACATATATATCGTGGCTAATAAGTTATACTTATATATATATATATATATATATATATATATATTATATTATATCTATATGTATATATATATATATATGCAGTGATACTGATAGAAACAAGCAACAAAATTTAACTTGTCCACCGGACAAGTGGACAAGCTCTTATTTTGAATGCTGTGGTATCAATATCCCACAATACCCACTGTTACGCGTTTTTAGGATCACTGCCAATGTGCTGTAATAACTCAATGTTATTAATATTATAGCCATTGCATCTTGAGGACAACCATATGGTATCAATATATGGTACCATAATACCCATTGTCACACATTATCACTGACAATGGGTTGCAATGACGTGATGCGATGTTATTATAGCCATTATATCTTGAGGACCACCATATCGTGTCAATGCCAATGTGACATAATGACCATTATTACGCATTATCACTGCCAATGGGCTGTAATGACATGTTAGTCTAGCCATTTCATCTTGAGGACAAATGTATGGTATCAATGCGTCATAATGACTATTGTTGCGTGTTTTCACTGCCAATATGTAGTAATGACTCAATATTATTCTGGCCATTGAATCTTGAGGACCATAAGGTACCAATGCAACTGTGGCATAATGACGTATGTGCTCTAACAATGTGATATCTTGACGATTGTTATGCATTATTTGTGCCATAACATTGGTGACTGCCGTAGAATGATGGTTGCTGTTCTGATAACGGAACATACCCCGTGGTCGTTGAGAAAGCCATCAGTTATCCTCCTACTCACGGAACTGAGGAAGTCTGGGACACATGCACTCGAGTACCAAGGACTGCATGCAGAGATTCAAGGCCAGCTCTCCATATACACTGATGGTTCGAAAGACCAAAGCCAGGTAGCTGCTGCGGCAGTCTGCCGACGGGAAAAATTTGGTGTACGTTTGCCCGATCAGAGCTCGATTTTCACTGCAGAAGCCCGAGCACTCCTTCTCGCTTTGGAGTGTATCGAGGTATCCAACCACACTAACTATGTTATATACAGTGATTCGTTCTCTTGCCTCCTGGCTGTTGCTGGACTGAAAACGAATCACCCTATTCTAGCAACGGTCATTTATAAAATGAACCAACTGACAACAGATGGGTATGATATCCACCTGTGCTGGGTGCCTGGCCATGCCGGCATACAAGGAAACGAACGAGCTGATCGGGCTGCGAAGAAGGCCCTGAACTGTGATCTTGAACCGTGTCTGATCCCTCACTCTGATCTGAAACCACTAATAGCCACCCACATAAAATCCAAATGGCAACATGAGTGGGATGAAAACATTAATAAACTTAAAGAAATTGAACCATCTGTGGGAAAGCCACCACAGACTCATGCGGGAGGTCGGCGGGACCAAGTGGTCCTTAGCCGCTGCCGTATTGGCCACTCGTGGCTTACACATGCTTTTCTGCTCAAGGGGGAACCTCCCCCTGAATGTATTGGGTGTCAGTCCCCGCTGACACTCAAACACATTTGACTAAGTTGCGTTGATTTTTTGGCCCTGCGCCAACAGTTCTACACTGCAGACAGTATGCATGACCTTTTTACTAAGGTAAAACAGGAAAACATTTTAGCCTTTTTGAGGGCAGCTGGACTGTACCACCTCATATAGTTTACTAAATAGATTCTATCAATTATTAATCAAACTTTTCTTTTTCTATGGGAATTTGTTTCCCTAGACCACAAATATATGCTTTCTTATTTAATGAGTGTCTATTGGCACATAAATTGATTGTCTGCTTTTACATGTAAAAGCGATGGTTTGAACAAAAAACAAACATTTCTCGCCGTGAATATGGCCTATGCTGCCGACACGGCATAAAGCAACCACCAATCAATCAATCAACCGATAACGGCCATGTATTGATGGTTGCGGTGTCATAGCTGACAGTGATGTGTTCATCTAATCATTGTCACAGTGACATTTGCGAACACATCCCAAGGCCATAATGACGACCATATGATGACATGCTTGCATCATCAGCTTAAAGGTCATTTATAGTGATAGCCACGGTCACAACTATGCTGTGTTGCCTTATGCATAGCAACTGTGTCATAATGACCACTATAGCTTTGCAATGACTACTGTGCATTGTCATAATGACTCTTATGTGTTAACACATGGACTGTTGTGACGGTTACCAATGCCTGAAGCAGTATGATTCTTTCTGTGATATTCATGACCATGTGTTAAACCTTAGATGTTGGCAGGACGTAAAACTCCAACAACCGACCAATGTGTTAACCTTTAGCTGGTGGGCTAGGTAACGCTACGTGTTCACATTTCCGGTGTTTCATTGTGGCTGTGACAACCACCGTTACTGCATCTCAGTGTGTCACCATGACTACTATGTGTAGCTATGACTGCCACACCTCACAATGGTCATCCTGTCATCATGGTTACTGCCAGGCCCTCAGTCATTGTGTTTAAGAAGGGTCGTTCTCAGAAGTTGTGTGAAAATATTCCACATAATATGCGAGACTTTCCAATAAGACAAAGAATATTCATATTAAGGTTTATATGTTGTGCATATGTCACATTTGAACAAAAAAAATCATTTTGATTTTATATAAATTGAGAAAGCCATTAAAATTAACCGTGTAACATCGATCCATAGCAACATTTTAACACACATCCAAAATATCATCTTAGCGCATGCAACAAATTAAAACAAGATTTTATTTATTGCAGTTAAACAAAAGGATTGTCCCTTAACAAAAAAGGAGTTGAAAAAATCGTTTGAGTAGATGCATGGTGTCGATATGCACATATTTCTATTTTTACTTTATCACGAAATCAGATAAGCCTATTTTGGATACATTTTGTGGGATAGATTAAATACATTTAGTTTTGCTAACATAATTAATACACAGAGTCAACAATAACTATTTGAATTAGTACCCCCCTAATGAAAAGCAAAATCATTAACAATGAAACGTGGAAACCAAATATGTGGTACACAGTTTCTGAGAATGACCTAGAAGGCTATGATGACTCTCGCCTCTTGCCATGGGTTGCAGTGAAAGGCACTTGTGCAAGGTAGTCACAATGAGTATGGCATGTCACAATGACTCCAGAGTGCTATGTGATAATGCTGCCCTAGTTGGGCTGTCAGCTCAGGTCTCCTCTGTTAAGGGGTAGTCTCCGCAAGCACCTCTCACCTTGTCTGGGCACCCACACGTGACCGGACCCCACACCCTGCGGTAGCACGGCTTCAAGTACTTTTGCAATACAGTAAAACCTCTCTAACCGACCACCTCCACAGATCGACCACTCCCCTATATCGATCGCTTTATTTGGGTCCCAAACTATCGCATATACAATACCATTGACATTGTAATGATAATTTTGTTTAACTCCATAAACCGACCACCTCCCTAGATGGTCCATTTTAAGTCGGTCCCATGGTCAGTCGATTTAGAGAGGTTTTACTGTACTTATTTTCTTCCTTTTCTTTTTTCTTTTGTTAAAGTTGCATATTCCGATGATGATCAAATTATCGAGACCAAAACCGTTATTTAGGTTTTGATCCTACATATCTAACTTAGCCCGTCCTGATATGACCTTAGATGTTATTAGGATGTAAAACAACAACAAACAAACAATCTAACTTAGATACTGTTGCACTTCATATTCAGTTATCTGTTGCTGCATAAAACTATTAGAAGGAAATACTAAGTAAATTTAATAGAACCTGTTACTCCTGAAACCTATATTGGCAGAATTTTGACATGCTGCATAAATTCATTTCTTGTGTTATCTCAAATATCTCCAAATTAACCATTTATAAGTAAAGTTACATCAAACTAAAGCAAAATCGATCTAATATATTTATAGCCTAAATCAACCTAATATATTTATAGCAAACAATAGCGGATACTCAAAACTATCGGACTATGCAACTTTAAACCGCTTCTCAAAAACCAACAATTTCATGTCTGTTTAGGTAGTCATTTTTATAGGCCCGATATTAGTGTATAGTAATTTAAGTGTGTGTCTAGGTTGTAATTTGAAAGCTCTAATGTCAGCCTCAAAGGGTTACTTTTAGGCAACGCTTTCTTCTACTAATAGCATCATGGGAACATCGGTTTGGACCTCAGACGATATGGCAGGTTTAAAGTAAACCAAAACCAACTCTTGAATAATTATTTCCCTATTTTTGCCTCATGTTAATGGCATGTTCACAGAATTTTTTTATTTTTTTTTAAATCTAGCTTTATTTGGTTGTTTCAAACATCCTTAGAATAGCTACAACCACTTTTTATTGTTGTCTTAACAACAAAAATTGTGTATTCTCTTCTTCCCTAAAACAGCCATTTCATTGTCTTTAAGGCCAGCGGTAAACTACGTGTGATTATGAGGTGTGATTATTCTTTTGTTTGGCTATTTCGCTCAGACAAACAGCATTTGATATTGAATCAGATCTTGGCCTATCCGGTGATTGTAGAGAAGAGTTAATAACTGGTGTGATTTTCATGTGTGATTATCTGACTATTTCGCTCAGTCAGATAACATTTTATATTGAAGCACATCCTATTCTGCCCAGTGATTGTAGAGGAGAGCTAATACTAATTGTAAATTGGTGTGATTTTGATGTACGATTGGGCTGTTGTCTGACTTTTGCTCAGACAAACAGCATTTGATATTGAATCAGATTTTGACCCAGTGATTGTGGAGGAGATGTAATGCTAATTATAAACTGGTGTGATCTTGATGTGTGATTGGGCCGCTGTCTGACTGTCTCGCTCAAACCAGATGTAGTGGCCCAATCGGTATAGCGCTGGCCTTGCGTGCGGGAGATCGGTTCCTGGTCGAGTCAAACCAATGACTTATAAAGTTGATACTTGTTACTTCCTAGCCTGGCACTCCGCATTAATAGGATAGGACAAGGACTGGTTAGCTCAGTGTCAGGATAATGTGACTAAGTGGGATATCAGGTCATGGTGCCAGTGGCCTGATTTCCCAGTTGGGTAGCACTATGAAGTTGCCATGTGTGCGCACTGTCACAAGTTAATACCCATCCTAATATGTCCGTAGATGTTGCCAGGACATAAAATTCCAACAACCAATCTTTTCAAAAGAAATGCAAGGTTAACACAATCTTGAAGAGGCCTGGAATTTGAAAGAGTCTTAAGGGGCGTGGAACTTGCGGATGTCTCTTGGAGATGCCTGCAATGTGAGGATGTCACTATAAAGATGCATGCAATTTGAAGATCTTTCTTGGAAAGACCTTAAATTTGGAGCTGTCCTACAAAGCCATGGCAAAATCTCTGAAATTGTGCAAACCTCTAGATTTCTGTTTAAGTGATCATAATCAGAAGGTTTAGACTTGGTAGACCAGATGAGACGTTAAAAGCCAAAGTGTAGCACCTCAAAAAGCACATGGTCTGGTGTAAGTCTCTCTCTCTCTCTCTCTTTCTTTATTTGGGTCCCAAACTATCGCCCATCCAATACCATTGACATTATAAGGATAATTAAGAAAACTCCATAAACCGACCACCTCCATAAACCGACCTCTTTCTCCCCCTGACTCATTTCGACATTGGGTGTGTCGTTATATTCTACATCCCATAAGTATCATTTGATGGAGCACAAAAGACTCCATTATCAAAGTAACATGCGTGTTATAAGTTGCTGTATGTTTTCTCGTGTGTAGGGCCATTCATACATTAAATGTTATTTCATCAATAAAAATGTTTAACTTTTGTTTACTTCAGTCAATACACATATGTGTTTTCTGTTGTTGTTTCTGTTTAACACAACACTACACCACCACCAGTGTGTGCACACATCCCCACACACAGATATGCACTCAGCTTTCAGCCACTCACTCAATTCACTTCTCATGCATTTCATGTAATTTTATTGTCATTTGTCTGACTCAGTTGCCATTTCCGTGGTTTTGGCGGTTTACACACTTCCTTTCGTTTTAAAATAAGAGCAGTCTCACGTAGTGTTGGTTTCTTGATTAAAGCACATAGAGTAGAGCATTTAATGCTATGTGGGCAGTGCAATTGTATAAATAGTATATATGTGCATGCAGAATATCTAATGATTAAGATGTACTAGCAATGTTTTGCACTGAAATTTTAATATTCTCTAAGTGAGGTGTTGTTTATTGTCTAAAAATAATTTGTCTTCATTTATAAATGTATATATTGTTTTTGGTGTGCTTTTTAAAATAAAATAAAATATATATATGATGTATATGCATTATACAAGTATAATTAATCGGAAGTTATTTTCCAGCCTAAAGTCATCGATTATTGTTGTCATTGACTATGCAACATCAGGCCGATTCTGGCGCCACCTGTCTTTTGATGCAGTAACTTGTCTGGCTACATGCCCTCCCTCTGCCCGAGATTTTTTTCAGTCATAAAAAATGTGTCCTGCCCGTGTCATTGCCATCCAGTGTTCGGAGGTCAAGGCTTTCATTATTTCTTAGAGTGGGTTCTATAATGACACAGGCTTTGTTTGTTTCGAAATAATATACTAGGATAGGGCATAGACGACTGTGTCGGAAGTTACAGGGTTAGCAGAGAAATAAGCAGCTCTTGTCTGATATGGCACCAGATGTGGTAGCCGAATCGGTAGAGCGCCCACCTGGCGTGTGGAAGATCGGGAGTTTGGTTCCCGGTTGAGTCAAGCCAATGACTTATCAAATTTATGCTTGTCGCTTCCTAGCTTGGCATTCGCCATTAATAGGATAGGGCAAGGACTGGTTAGCTCAGTGTCAGGATAATGTGACTGAGTGGGATATCGGGTCATGGTGCCCGATTTCCTAGTGGGCAGCACTATAAAGCCACCATGAGTGTGCGCTGTCACAAGTCCATACCTGCCTTGATATGACCTTAGATGTTACCAGGATGTAAAACTCCAACAACCAACCAACTTGTCTGATATGCCATTTGAGGCTGAAGATGATCCCAGATGGCATGGCTGAATGGGTTGAGCACCAGCTTCTGTGTGGCAGGTCGTGGGATTCAAATCCCAGCTGAGTCAAACCAGTGACTTAAAAATATATATACTTGTTACTACTTTGTCTGGGGTTCAGCATTGCTGGGACAGGGCAAAGAGCATTGGAATGAAGAAGACCAATTGTCTGAGATTGAACCATGCCCTGCTTAAAGCTGCATAGTGTGATGAGTGTATCATATTTTCTAAACCAAAATACTTCTCTAAGTTTGATTCTACATATCCAACTTAGATATTGGTGCATTTATTAAGCATTTGTCACTGCATAGAAGGTAACGCCTAGCCAATTTAATGGAACCTGGTATTGCTGAAGCCTATGGTGTACGAATTGTTATGCTCATGCCAAAATTAATTTGTCATGTCTTCATTTCAAATTTCTTCAAAGTTAACCATTTAAAATGTTACTTCTATTTAAAGTCAAGTAGATTATGATGCTCAAGCTAATCTAGTTAGCTTTAGCAAAAATTAAATGGCAGAAACTCAAAACCATTGCACTATGCAACTTTAATCAACGAATGTAACAACAGCAAAAACAACAAAAAGGGCTTTTATGATTCATAGTGATTGAGGGCACTATTGGAGGTCAGGGGCCATTATCCCAAAGGGCTGAGGGCTGCAAACCCTCTTCACCTCCACCACACACACACATATGAATGGTAGCACAGGATTTCACTGTCTGCCACTTGTTTTTGGTGCTTTCTACTGAAAGTTGACGATGTTGCTGTTGTTTCGGGGTCTGATTTCGGTGCTTGTTTCCTGTAGGTTGACGATGGCACTCCTGTGGCTGCCCGACCGTCGGACCTGCGTTCCGAGACCGATAAGATGCTTCAGGACCTGGGTATTCCAACTGCAGGTTTGTTTGTTGTTACGTCACTTCCGGTCAGCGGTTTGTGTGCAACATTCGTGTATCTTTACAGTGTGTGTTTGTGTGTGTGAGGGGGGGGGGGGGGCTAATCACATTATCGCCCCTATAATCAGATGGGGCCTTGCAACCTTCCACCCCCATCTGCTAATGGACTCAACCATGGGGGTCGCCCATATTTCGGCCTGCCAACCGTCACTTCACACTCAGAATTTTGATTGTTCACCATTATTAGTAGTAGTATTACTACTAGTATTATTATTATTAGTAGTAGTATTATTACTACTTTATACAGTAAGACCTCTCTAAATGGACTAACCATGGGACCGACTTTAAATGGTCCATTTAAGGAGGTGGTCATTTTAGGGAGTTTTCCCACCCATTACAATGGTATTGTATGTGCGATCGTTTGGGACCCAAATAAAGCGATCGATATATGGGAGTGGTCGATCTGTGGAGGTAGTCGGTTAGGCAGGTTTTACTATATATATATACACCAGGGGTCTTACTACATATCAATAGGCATGGTGGGCCCGCCATCTGTTAATACTTATTAAGACTTATCTCAGTGAGCCCGCCATGCATTGGCAGCATCAGTTGCATAACGCCTTATAACTTTCTTACCAGCTCTACCGATTCCGGCCACCCTTTTCCTACCAGCTCTACCGATTCCGCCACCCCTTTCTTACCAGCTCTACCGATTCCTGCCACCCCTTTCCTACCAGCACTACCGATTCCGCCACCCCTTTCTTACCAGCTCTACCGATTTCCACCACCACTTTCCTACAAGCTCTACCGATTCCCGCCACCCCTTTCTTATCAGCTCTACCGATTCCCGCCACCCCTTTCCTACCAGCTCTACTGATTCCCACCACCCCTTTCCTACCAGCTCTATATATATATATTATGAGTATACGGTACAGTAAAACCTTTCTAACCGACCACCTCCACAGATCGACCACTCCCCTATATTGATGGCTTTATTTGGGTTCCAAACGATCGCTCATGGTATTATTATAACGATAAAAAAAACCTCCCTGAACCGACCACCTCCCTAAATGGACCATTTAAAGTCAGTCCCATGGTCGGTCGATTTAGAGAGGTTTTAATGTTTATGCATACATACATACATACATACATACATACATACATACATACATACATACATACATACATACATACATACATACATGCATGCATGCATGCATGCATACATACATACATACATGTATGCATGCATGCATACATACATACATACATAGTACAAACATACATAGATGCATACATACATATACATACCTTATGAGTACTCTGGTTATGTGTCATACAATTGGTTATTTGTCCTACAATTCAATAACTTATAATATTATAAAACATTTCTTTTCTTTTCTTTAGTTTATTTTTCTCCTTATGGAAGGTATTTTTTTGTGTGGACCTAACAATTATTTTTGTTCTAGCATCCCCAGCCTCTTCGGGCTCCTCAACGACACCGGTGAGTGCGGACAATGTGATGTCTCCGCAGGAAACTGGTCCTGTGCAAGCAGCCACCACAAGGTGTGTAAAGCCTACATTCCAGCAGATAAATGCGCCCGTGCGGCCTAATTACCTTGACCACAAATTTATATGATTGTGAGCTTTTTAAATGCATGAGTGTCTATTGACACATAATTGATTGTATGCTTTTACATTATAAAAGCAAATAATTCTTGCCGTGAATATGGCCTATGTTGCCGACATGGCGTAAAGAAATGACCAATCAATCAATCAATCATTGTAATTACAAGCTGTTTCTTAGTGACTTTGAGTTTGGTCCCTTTCAGTGCCATTGCATTATTTAGCATTCAGCTCTTAGTAATAGGCTATTTAAAATATTTTGCATTCTGAACAGGGCAAAGAAGATTTCGCTGGGCATTTCAAAGGTGACGCAGACTAACATTGCGCCTAAGGAACTTGTTGCATATAATAAGGAGACGCAGACACGGCCCGAACAAGTGGAGCGAGAAGGTAAGGGTGTGCTCTACTTTTCTGCGAGATCTGCAGGTTATGTCTGCGCGTAACATTTCTACCCCTATCACCCACACACATTGCACCCTGACAGCATTGTTTCCAGCACATCTCGACACTGTGCGCCTGCCTGCCTGCAGCTGCAGCCGCAGACATCAACCCGTATAAAAGCAGCTGCACGCAGGCAATTGGTCAGCCAGGAGCTATTCACTGTGTTGATCACAACAAACAAATCATGATTTTTGTTTTTATAGAAGGTTCACAGTGATTAATTTGTTGTGAGTAGTTACAGGTTGACGAATTGCCTTTGATGCCCTGCTATATGCGATACACCGATCACTTGCAAAGCGACATAACCGTTCTCACTGGAAGTTTCCGTGTTCGCACCCTGTACTCTTTTCACTATGCGCAACAACAACACTTAGTAGCTTTAGATTTCAATTTTCAATTTGCTTTAGGAAAAATAACATCTACAGTGTGTGATTTGAAAATAGTGAGCACTTTTACTCTGTAGAAATATATCTATATCAGTTAGGTTTTTTATAGATCTGTAAACATACGGTTGGGTAACAGTTTGAATATTGAGAAAGTTGAAAGCTTCGTAGGTAGATGAACTTAGTTGGAGTTATTCTAACTAGATTACAATTAATAACTCTTTGTGACTGTACTTTGTCGCCTGCAACTAGGTTTGAATTAGAAAACAACACCTTGCCTTCAGATACCTAGATGTGAATTAATAAATAATGCGATATGTCCTTCAAATAGGACCTTTGTTACTTCTGTATAATAAACACAAACACCGCAAACAATAAATGGCACCATCGAACCCCAGTCCCGACCGCCTCGTAAACCCTTGGTTCCTTTTTGCATTTTAGTTGTTTGTTGTTTCTGTAATCGCCTGTAGATGGCAGCTCCTGCAGCTCTGTCTGTCACGTGACCTGCTTGACCAATAGCGCTTATGTGACATCAGAATGGAACCAGAGTGGCTTCCCTGGAACGGGTGTGCACGGCTCCCGTCTGCTTAGCATGGCTTCCCCCCACGTTTTGTTGCGATGAATCTTTTTATGTGCCATCTCCTTTTTTGTTTTGTTTGCTGCTGTTGCGCTTTGGGTTTTGCTTTCCATCTGCACAAATCTGCCAGTTGTGCTTCTTAACTGCTTTTCAATGTGACCCTCTCTGTTGCTGATGAATTTCCCTTTTCTCAATGTCAGAAAGGTATGGGGGAAGTTTTGTAATGCAACTATGCATAATAACAGAATCTGATATGATATTATTATTATTGAAAAGGAACAGAATTTCTTTTTCTACCACCCTATTCAGATTAACATTTATATATAAAACTATTTATAATTAATAAACAATATTTATGTATATATATATATACATTACTTAATAGAGTAATATTTATATATTTACTCTTTTATAAAAAATAAAGTGATCCCAGTCGGTTGCATTTTTAGCTACCTATAACACAAAGCATATAGGGGGTGTAAAGTGTGTGTAGATAGTAATATGTGGCATCTACCTACATTTGGCGTGATATCCTTGAATGTCTGGTCTAAGTGCTGAGTGTGCGAGTGATTTGTTTCCTTTGTTAACTCTTCGGTTTCCTGGTGCCCTGTCTAACCCTTGTTGTCTCCTTCTGTTCTAACTAGCGCGACCTTGGGACTATTACGGTGAGTTGAGGCCCATTCTACGCCCCATTTTCACGTGTTCACTCCCCAATCACGGTTGTCACGCTCTTCCTTAGCCCACAGAAAAGTAATGCAGCAAATGTATAAATTCATTAGCAAGCGATGCAATTAGCTCTATTCGCTCGCTGGTTTTTTGTGTTCAAAATATTCTGCCCGTTAGCATTGCTCAATGGCATTAAATACTATATAAAAGAAATATAAATGATTCAAGGATTATGTTTTGAAGTCCCACCACACGCCCCTTTCCTACCAGTTCCCAGCGATTAGGCCAATCGGATTTTTAGTGTCTGAATCTGCGCCTTCATTTCAGATTGTCATATCTGTGTTCTAACGCGAGCGAAGCGAGATGCTCAAACTGCTACTATTGCACCTTCCAATTTTATTACTACCGTATTATTCTGTTACTCCCCTTTTCTACTGCTCCTGTTCTGCTTTTGGTGGCGAACATTGTTGATTTGTCTTATTATGTTTACGGATGTATGTTGTGTCCATACCCACCCCGTCCGACCCTCGTATGGAAGTATGTATTGTGTCTATATGTGGATATGTGTCCCTGTACATGAGTAATCCATGTATGTATGAGTGACATTTATCGACATTTGGCCGTGCATTGAGATGGGTAGTGTCCTCATATATCCAGTATTTCCGCGATTGACCACCTACCCTCACCCCGCCCTCCTGCTGCCCCCCCCCCCCACCACCCTCTCCGCCTCCCTAACCCCCCCCCCCCCCTAGAAAAGGAAATAGAAGAAAGGAGGGCTGGTATGGCATACCTGAAAACAATCCAAGTCCTTTACATAAGCTTGCGTGCTTGCTTGCTTGCTTGCTTGTTGGAGTTTCACGTCCTGGCAACATCTAAGGTCATATCAAGATGGGTACCGACTTGTGAGAGTGTGCACTCATGGTGACTTTATAGTGCTGCCCCACTGAGAGACCAGGCCGCCAGCACCATGACCTGATATCCCACTCACACTCACAGTCACATTATCCTGACACTGAGCCAACTAGTCCTTGCCCTATCCTAATAATGCAGAGCGCCTGGCTAGGAAATGACAAATGTCAATTTTTAAATCATTGGGTTTAACTCGACATGTGTTCGAACACTTGGGTTCGAATTCCACGATCTACCAAAACTCATTCGGCCATCCCGTCTGTTCATTTACATAAGGAGCTGCCAATGGTGGTTCCCCTTCACTGACTCCCATTGGTGCATGTACTGTTTTTTCTTTAGAGGATGTGCAAGGCCATTATGTGAAGCGAGATCACCACCACCAGCAGCACATGTTTTTAGTGCCTCAGTATTGGGCACCGTCTTGATATGACCTTAGATGGTGCCAGGATGTAAAACTCCAACAACCAACCAACTAGTATTGGGCCAGAATGATGCGGTGCAATTTCAAGTATGAGCCGCTATGCTGGCCGTTGTCACTTATTTACTGACCGTTGTAATTTGACTTAGCGGGTTGAGTCAGTTTGATTAGCCTTAGTTGTCATACAAACGCACACACCGGCTCACACAGACATGGAGGCAACATGATGTGTTTTAGCCTAACTTCAATGGATGAATTTCCTGAGTAATTAACCTGAATAATTAACGGTCACATTTTCTATCTGATGGTCAATACAGAAACTAGTTTAATAAACCACAAACCTCGAATGACCTCTCTTTTGTTTGTGTTCATTTGCGGAAATATTATTATCTGAGGTTTCGACTCTTTATTACCAGGCGGGATGGCCGAATGAGTTAGAGCGTCCGTCTCCTGTGTTGGTAGATCGTTGGGTCGTGGGTTCGAACCCTGGTCGAGTCAAACCAATGACTTAAAAATTGATACTTGTCGCTTCCTAGCCTGGCGTTCGGCATTATTAGGATAGGACAAGGACTGGTTGGCTCAGTGTCAGGATAATGTGAATGAGTGGGATATTAGGTCATGGTGCTTGCGGCCTGGTCTTCCAGTGGGGCAGCACTATAGAGTTGCCATGAGTGCGCACTGTCAAAAGTCGGTACCCATCCTGATATGACCTTCGATGTTGCTAGGATGTAAAACAACAAACAAACAATCAACTCTTATTTTTGTTTGTTGTATGTATTATTGCATTATGACGATGAGTTCCACCCTGCATGACTTAGTTATTATTTCATTGGTATTGGCCGCATACGGATGGCATCATATATATATGCAAATGAATTCACCATTCATAACACCTGACCACTGAGATCACGTAGAATTGGTCAGTATTTTTCTAGCACTGCAAAAGAAGCACTTCATTGGTTAGCCTCGCTTAAATAGTGCAGCAGCCCACTCTCCTAAATAGCTTATAAATGTGACTGCCTCATTTTGAAAGTCAAGTATACCATCTCTGGTTGTAGTAATACATTAAGCAGCTTCTCAATTTCATCCAGGCCAACTGTCTCCAGGCTGTGCCAGTCTGGCATTTGAACCAACTGAGTTGGAAACTTATCTTCCCTACCCTGTGATATTGTAATTAAAAGACTTGATTTTGGATACATGTGTGTGACTGGGCATTGTGGTCGTGGGGTCGTGACTGGGCATTCTGGTCGTGGGGTCGTGACTGGGCATTGTGGTCGTGGGGTCGCGGGCCTCCTAATGTGGGAGATCAGGGGTTCACTTTCAGGTCGAGTCAAACCAATAACTTCTCAAATTGATACTTGTCGCTTCCTAACTTGGTGCTCTGCATTTCTAGCATAGAGCAGGGACTGGTTAGCGCAGTGTCAGGATAATGTGAATTAGTGGGATATTGGGTCATGGTGCCGGTGGCCTGATTTCCCAGTGGGGAAGCACTATAAAGTCACCATGGCTGTGCAATGTCACAAGTCAGTACCCGTTCTGATATGACCTTAGTTGTTGCCAGGATGTAGAACTCCAACAACCAACCAACAGCAAACATGTGTGCTTATATGATACTTGATCGGCCTTGTAGGTGGACAGTGTGAGTTCAGAAGGGCTGAAGATGAACACTGAGCCTCCTATGAAATCACTGCCCTCTCATGATCAGTATCGTGCTGTCTGCAAATAAGTCAAATCATGTCTTTCTGGTTTTGTTTTATTGCACGCATGCCGAGTTATTTTGTTCTTTACTATGACATCATATTCTGGTTATTTTGTATGATGATAGTGCTATTTGACAAGCAGAAGGTGCCCTCGTGTCAAAGTAATGTGTGTGCAATAATGCTATGACTGGTCAGAGACAGGCTCATGCTTTTCAAACTGTAGACCTTGCACTGCCATTTTTCCACCAAGAAATAATACGGCAACCCCTTTTTAAATGCCATCATTTCCCATGTCTAGAACCCGTTTACCGGATGTTATTGGATATTGAAGATTAGAGAAAACCTAGTGATCTAGTTGCAGCATAGACATATGGGGCTAGTTGTAGCACAGGCTTAAGAGTCTAGTTGTAGCACAGGCATATGGGTCTACTTGTAGCACAGGTATAGGGGACTAGTTGTAGCAAGGCATAAGGGTCTAGTTGTAGCACAGGCATACTGATCTAGTTGTCACACAGGCTTCAGAGTCTAGTTGTAGCACAGGCATATGGGTCTACTTGTAGCACAGGTATAGGGGACTAGTTGTAGCAAGGCATATGGGTCTAGTTGTAGCACAGGCATAGGGGTCTAGTTGTAGCACAGGTATAATGATCTAGTTGTAGCACAGGCTTAAGAGTCTAGTTGTAACATAGGCATATGGGTCTAGTTGTAGCACAGGCATAATGATCTAGTTGTAGCACAGGCATATGGGTCTAGTTGTAGCACAGGTATAGGGGTTTAGTTGTAGGAAGGCATAAATGTCTAGTTGTAGCACAGGCAAAGGGGTGTAGTTGTAGCACAGGCATAAGGGTCTAGTTGTAGCACAGGTATAGGGGTCTAGTTGTAGTGCATACATCATGGTCTAGTTGCAGCGCAGACATAATGGTCTAGTTGCATAAGGATCGAGTTGAAGCATAGATTCGTTTGGAATAACAGTCTTGAATGTTGTAACAGGCGTGTTGTTGGTTGGGTTGGGGGGACGGGGGTCTTTGCAGTTGGTTTGCCACCCCTCCTCCCTCTGGGTTTATCGTGGAGCCATGTTAAGCGCCAAGTTCTGGATGGTGAGAACTGAGTACTTATCGGGAAGCCACTGCTTAGTTGGTAACCATACTCGCATATTGCTCCAGAAACCAGACTAGTTAACACCCTTCTCTCCTACATATGTACAGCAAGAACATACAAGTTCAAACCGTTTCCTTAGTAACTCATCAAATCGCCTTACATATGACAGCAAGCAAGGTTAGTGTATTTGTATATAATATACTCGGAACTGAACCAGTTTGCTTCAAATTTGAGTGGAAGTTTACATTTCCTAACACCCAGTTATGATGGCAGCACAGCTGTTGACCCATTACTCTGAAGGTATATTATAGAATTTATGCCATTTGTATTACAAGTCGCATGTCCACTAGATAACCATAGTCCTCCATGATAGAAGTTTGCCAGATTAACTTGCAACAGTTTTGGAGCATTTATAGATAGGTGATGGTCTGCGGACGTAAAAGGCGATAGGAAACTCAAGGCGAAACAAATCTTTAAAAGATAAAGGAATTAAATAAACTCTCACCGAAGTGTCCAGCAGGTACCAGTTAACTGTTGGAGTGAGCTGGTGTTTGATTGGATGTCTTGGTGGGTCGGTGAGTGGAAATGCAAGAAGCAAACAGAGTTATTATCAGAACTCTGGAAAGAGTATAGTGTTCCAGGAGTTCTGCATCATAGATTAACCAACATTACACTTTACAGTTCTAGCAGAGCTGAATATAGATAGGTCTATGATATCACTCTCAGTGCTATCGCATCTTCTTCTTCGCCCGTTGAGGCATCAGCGCCCTTCCACACAAACACCTCACTAAACATAAATTAATCTATAATATCAATCCCAGGAAGTAGCACCACAGCAGTAAGTGTAAATTACCATACATTATCAGTCCCATGCAGCACCAAACATGGATTAATGTACGATATCAGTCACATGCAGTACCATGCACCATTAAGCGTAGATTACCTTATCATATCAGTATGCACCATTGAGTGTGGATTAATCTACAGTATCAGTCCCAGGCAGTACCATGCACCACTAAGTGTGGATTAATCTACAGTATCAGTCCCAGGCAGTACCATGCACCACTAAGTGTGGATTTATCTATGATATCAGTCCCAGGCAGTACCATGCACCACTAAGTGTGGATTAATCTGCAGTATCAGTCCCAGGCAGTACCATGCACCACTAAGTGTGGATTTATCTATGATATCAGTCCCAGGCAGTACCATGCACCACTAAGTGTGGATTAATCTACAGTATCAATCCCAGGCAGTACCATGCACCACTAAGTGTGGATTTATCTACGATATCAGTCCCAGGCAGTACCATGCACCACTAAGTGTGGATTTATCTATGATATCAATCCCAGGCAGTGCCATGCACCACTAAGTGTGGATTAATCCACGATATCAACCCCAGGCAGTACCATGCACCACTAAGTATGGATTAATCTACGATATCAGTCCCAGGCAGTACCATGCACTACTAAGTGTGGATTAATCTATGATATAGGTCTAAGGCAGTTTCATGCCCAATAAGTATGGTAATCCGGTGCGGTGGCCTAATCGACAGAGCGCGGGCCTCGCATGCGGAAGATCGGGAGTTAGGCTTCCAGTCGGGTCAAACCAATGACCTAAAAGTGATACTTGTCTCTTCCTAGCCTGTCGCTCAGCACTAATAGGATAGGGCAAGGACTGGTTAGTTCAGTGTCAGGGTAATGTTACTGAGTGGAATATCAGGTCATGCTGCTGGCGGTCTGATTTCCCAGTGGGGCAGCACTATAAAGTCGCCATGAGTGCACACTGTCACAAGTTGGTACCCGTCCTCCTGATATGACCTTAGATGTCAGGATGTAACATTCCATCAACTAAGCAGTCACACTAGATGACATTGCCGGGAGCCCTACCAGCATGACTTGATGTCTCTCTAGTCATGCTTAAACCGTATTGATATGACCAGAGATGTTGCCAGAACGTAAAACTCCAACCACCAACTAGTCACGCGTCCATAGTATGGAGTGCTAGGGAAGGATATGCTTTGCGCTTTGTCCACTTGGTTTCTGATCCAGTGATAAATTTGCGTTGGTGGAAAGTGATCTCTCAGCTCCCCATTTCAGTTTTCGATTGACAATTTCAAAGATGAAAGATCTGGCTGATGTCTTTTCATTTAGAAATTTAAGTCACTATATGCTATCAATTGAACAATTATTGGTCTGAATTTGATCAGTGACTTTACTTCAAATTCTCTGGTATATCAAACCTTTCCCAGGAGCTATATTCCTTACATATTCCAACTAGAAGACTACCCTTCAGGTAAAAGCGAATTATATGTCTTTCTTCAGATAATTCTTGTGGGGGGGGAAAATGTTAATCAATATTTCTAGTGCTGGTGCTCACAACAATAATGCCATTATTACCAACCTGTTCTAATCTGTTGAACCAAGTTTTCTTTTGTTTTTCTGTTTGTTGATACATAAATAACTTCACTTGCTTCAAGAGTTAGCGCTTCACTTTGATGCATGGCTTTCTCCGTTTGTGTGATTATTCCAGTTGTTGCCTTCATTCTACGACAGTAGCCACACCACATTGCCAGTGTATGTAAATCTGGAGTTGATAATGCAGCATGTGTTGTGTTCAGACAACATCTACTCCGTCTTCAATCCTGCACAGTACAAGTGTTGCTCATAATCATATACGGTCAGCTGAATATGGGTATTCTGAGTTCCACTGGTCCTTCGGTAGGACCAGACGGGATGGCTGAATGAGTTAAAGCGTCTGTCTCGGGGGGCTGGTAGATCGTGGGGTCATGGGTTCGAACCCTGGTCGAGTCAAACCAATGACTTAAAAATTGATACTTGTCGCTTCCTAGCCAGGCGCTTAGCATTATTAGGATAGGGCAAGGACTGGTTGGCTCAGTATCAGGATAATGTGACTGAGTGGGATATCACGTCATGGTGCTGGTGGCCTGGTCTCCCAGTCGGACTGCACTAAAGTCGCCATGAGTGCGCACTGTCACAAGTCAGTACCCGTCCTGATATGACCTTAGATGTTGCTAGGATGTAAAACAGCAACAACAAACAAACAAACAAATGGTCCTTCGGTAAGGATTGAGGCTGAGACCTGGAACGTTGGGTCACAGCTATAAGGTGGGGGGTGAAGGTGGTTAATACGCATACACCATGATACAGGAAGTGTTTTTTTATCTCATATAAAATATTTGCGAGGACAATTTCATTGTAATCTACATCAGAAACAAATGTATGGCAATAATTCGACCATGTTTTCATGATCAGGAGGCGTATAGTTGTAGATGCAAAGTGAGACCGTAATATGTAGATTCAATCTTGAAAGATATCGAAGGGCATAGCACCAAGCCCAGCTTCCACTGTGTAAGCTGTAGCTGTGACCTGGTATGCTGGATCTTAGCTTCAGTCCTGACTGAGGGACTAGCGGAACTCGGAATACCCATATTGCAATTTGGATTTTTTTTTTTTTTTTTTTTTGGTCCATTAGTTGTTTAAGCAGGGGAAATTTCAGTCATAGATGACTGGTCTTCCTCATTCCACTGCTGGTCGATAGAAAGCCCGAGCCTACACTTTTACCAACCCAAGGGATTTTAACCTCCCACACCACATACACATGGTATGAGAGCAACCGGCCTTTGATGATGCTGTAGGTTATACAGAGCAGTGGAAATCCAAATTGGCAGAGCTGGGGGCATGCTGGAATCGAACCGCCGACCCTCAGATTAGGAGTCTGACCTAGAAAAAAGTCAGACACTCTAACAACTCCGCCACAGAGAATGCCAATTGTTGAAGAAACTTTCTCGTTGATTTTTCTTTCCGTTAGAATGAATAAATGATAATTCTACATTTGTTACTGGTCAATTTGTTGGGCTTTGCTCCAACTGTGAAGTCCTCGACACTGTCAGTATTAACCTCCCTGTGCTTCTGTCACAACATTGAGAAAGATGAGTTTCCCTTGTATGTGTGTGGTGTTAAGCAGTTATTGCCAGATATGGAATTTGAGGCATGTGGGGTCAGTATTGACAGAGGCAAATGTTCAGTGAATGCACAATCCAGAGACAAAATAGACTCCATCCATATAGCCCTATCACCCAGTTGAACTGGTTCATCAAAGGATGTGGTATGTGCTGTCCTGTTTGTGGGAAAGTGCATATAGAAGACCCCTTGCTGCTCATCGGAAAGAGTAGCCTATGTGGCGGCAGCAGGTTTCCTGCAATGAAATATGTCAGAATGACCATATGTTTGACGTCCAATAGCCGATGATAAAAATCAATGTACTCTAGAGGCATCGTTAAATAAAACAAAGTTTCCTTTTTTGATTTTTGTTATAAGGTCTATTGCTGTCTCCTTTATATGCTGCGCTCTACTGTTTTAAGCCGTTAACAAAAATGCATTGGAAAACGGTAGATATGATGGCAAGTCACAATGCCCCATATAAAAAATACTTGTTTGGCATCCACCGATTAAAATATTTCCAGGTCTTGCGGTAGGTTTTTATTTATATTTTTTATGTAGAATGGCAGTGTACAGGAAGAAGATAGAAATTGAACACACAAAAACCCATAAAATTACTATAAAATCTTTATTCAACTAAAAGCTCCACTATATGCAAATCATTATAATAGGCGGAAAAGTATTGTTTTGAGTTTTAATATTTTATTTGAGGGTTTTTTTAGAAAAAGACCAACTATATATATATTTGGAGGTCTGGAGCATTTCTCAGGTCATGTCGGGACGCTAAACTAGTTTGTTTTTTTATCTGGTCTAACCAATCCTAATACTTGAAAACATTCCATGTCAAGCGAGAGCATCCTTTAATTCGGTGTTCATTATATGGCGTGTACAGAATCTTGAAAGACTCCTGCTCGTGAATTTCAACTCAGGTTCTGGAGCATTGTTGAATTAAGCTTTTCATGCTTTTCTTATTCAACCTACCAGACGGGGCAGCACTATGAAGTCGCCATGAGTGCGCAGTGTCACAAGTCGGTACCCGTCCTGATTTGACCTTAGATGTTGCTAGGATGTAAAACTCCAACAACCAACTATTGACATCAATCAGGTTGCTGGACATTATTTTGCGTTGTGGTTGACTACTACAACTCTTGACCAGTAAAATAATCTTTGAGTAAAACAGATTTCTGTTGAAAATAATTGATCAGTCTAGCGATAGTATATTTTTCAGTCTATGTACTATTCAAGGTTTGCAATATTCTCCAAACACCCCGCTTGTGTTAGTGGTGACAAAGTCCATTCAAAAGCTACATTCAATCATCATATATTCGCTCAATAAGGCCGTAATCGATCAAACAACTCGGATCGTCTGAATCACTTTTTTGCTCATGCGCAGATCCTACAACCTTGGGTTCAATAGACGAATACGCTCGGGGCTGAAAAAAAAAGGTGCCTTAATTCAAAACTTGTTCTGTTTTTTTAACAAAAAATAACCAATAAAACTACAGCAACATAGGGTTTAAAGTATTTTATGATTGCTAGTTATATTTCCATTTAATTAATCCGGGTTATTAAAAGAAAAAGATAAACATTAAAAAACATGTGGGACTTGTACTGGTAGCTGCAGGCCTACAGGTACCAGCACAAGTGTGACGTCATTGCTCCTGATACCTCCAGCCAAGACGTAGGGTATTGGGGTCGGATCGTTTTGCATACGGCTCCTGTATTTTGAGGTTGACTTATTTGAAATCCTGATGACTCGGATCACCCGAGTGGTACGGAGCGTCATAATTGAATACAGCCGAAGAGGCATGGTGGTCCCACGTGGTTCTGACCTACTATACTATCTCCATGGAAAGGGAGAGACACTACTTTCTAAGGGGACCAGACGTGATGGCCGAATCAGTAGAGTCCAAGGGCCATATGCATGGAGCAGTGTTAGAGGCGTGTGGTGTTATCCCTCTAACACTGTATAGCTATCACCGTTTATCGGCGGCGTCGAAAACGTATGCATGGCGGCCTAAACGGTGAGTGATAGCTAAACGTGAATGTATTTATAGATTTGGGAAATCCCTCTGCGTTTGTAGCCATATATTAGGCTCAAATCTATTGAATGCGATCATATTTAACAGAATTACATACGCAATAAGTGAAATTTAAGCAAATTAACCCTAAAAACGAAGCGATATTAACGCAGCAGCCGCATTGGCAGTGATATTAATAGTTATATTTTCGAATCGACGAATGTACAGTAAGCAAACCGCCGCCGCCGCCGTTTTCCATAGCAGGTATAGCGAGTGCATTAGGCCAAAATCTATTCAATGCTGTCATATTTAACAGAATTAGATACGCAATAAGTTACATTTGATGAAATTAACCCTAAATTCGAAGCAATATTAACGCTGCCGTCGTAAAGGCGGCGATATTAATAGTTATATTTTCGAATCGACGAAGGTACAGTCAACAAACCGCCGCCGCTGCGGCGATTTGTTTACTTTACGTTCGTCGATTCGAAAATATAACTATTAATATCGCCGCCAATGCGGCGGTAGCCTTAATAAAGCTTTGAATTTAGGGTTAAATTGATAAAATTTCACTTATCGCGTATGTAATTCTGTTAAATATGGTCGCATTGAATAGATTTGGGCTCCATCCTGACACTAACCTAACACTAACACCGCTGTAAACCAGTTATGAGCGGAGTTAGAATTTCTGAGTTTAAATGTGCGGTGTTAGGCCTAACACTGCTCCATGCATACCAACTTTTCGGCGCTAAACCAGAAATCCCGCCCTAAACGCGGTTTGGCTCTCTAACACCGCTCCATGCATATGGCCCCTGCAGGAGTTTGAATCCCAGCCGAGTCAAACCAATGACTTACAAAATTTATACTTGCGCTACCTAGACCGTCGCTCGGCATTACTAGGATATGGCATGGACTGGTTAACTCAGTATCAGGATAATGTGACTGTGTGGGATATGGGGTCATGGTGCTGGCGGCCTGGTCTCCCAGTAAGACGGCACTATAAAGTTGCCATGATTGCATAGTCACTAGTCGGTACCAATCCTGATATGACCTTAGATATTGCTAGGGCATAAATCCCCAAGCAATAACTTTCTTCCGGGTTCAGTTCTGAAGAAGCCTGCCATGGGGTCTCGCCTGTACACAATGTGCCAGGCAGGCACAAGGCAGTGCGGTCCAAATTTTAACGGTTATCCCATGGCAGTGCGACCGCACCCCCCCCCCCCCCCCCCCCCAAAGAATTACCTCCAGTGAAAATTGGACCGATAGAATTGCTCATTATATTTTGCATCATTAACTTTGTTGATGTTTGATTGATTGATTGATTGATTGATGGTTTTACGCCATGTCAGCAACAAAGGCCATATTCACGGCAAGAAGTGTTCTGTCCATTTTCGTTTAACCATCACTTTTACACAGATGTAATTTCGTCATTGGTTTGCAATGTGAAGGCTCACAGCAAAGAGATTGGTTTATGTGTGGGTTTTTTTTGGTGTTTTACGTCCTGGCAACATCTAGGGTCATATCAGGATGGGTAGAGACTTGTGACAGTGCGCACTCTTGTCGACTTTATAGTGCTGCCCCACTAGGAAATCAGGCCACCAGCACCATGACCTGATATCCCACTCAGTCATATTATCCTGACACTGAGGCTATCAGTGCTTGCCCTATCCTAATAATGCCGAGCACCAAGCTAGGAAGCGACAAGTATCAATTTTAAACTTAAAGTCATTGGTTTGACTCGACCAGGAACCAAACTCCCGACCTTCCGCACGCAAGGACCGCGCTCTACAGATTAGTCCACCGCGCAGGGCTAAAAGACAGCGATTTATCAGTCTGAATCCCGTTTATATGACCGTAGATGTTAGAACATTAAACACAAACAACAAAGAGTTAGATATGAGCGATAATATAGTCAAAATAAGGACAGTTGAAACCTGACTTTCGGCATTTTTTCGCGATTCCCTGACAGTGCTAATCCTATGGGGGAGGGGGGGAATCCCCGTTCTAGCGGAAATTCACCGTTAGTGCCAATGTCTCGGTCTGATTTCCCTGTTTTTTGTCGGAGAACACTTTTATCCCTGATGATGCATCTTGAAGTGGCTTTCCAGTGTACGGACTAGGAAGAACTGTTGCAGCAGCTCTCGGGATGGCAGTGTCTGTAAGGTCTATTAGACGCGTGTCTGAGGCCTACTTCAGCCACTCCGTCCTGATATGAACATAGATGTTGCCAGGACATAAAACTACCAACTTCAGCCACTTTCTGGGTGCATACAACCTCCCAGGTATCCTTGCATTTCACAATAGCGAAAAGTGATACCAATTGAGAATTCAAGTTTGAAGAATTGCAACTGTGCAGTTCTCCATGTGTGGTGCTGGCAGAGTGTGTTGATGACTGACGGTGATGTGCTTTTTGGCAAGCAAGTGATGCGCGAGCGATAGCGTGCGTTTCACAAGAGAGCGAATGTCGCGTGCAGGCGAGCGGTGATGAGGGTGTGGCTTTCACTGTGTGCTTCTAGTGAGTGACACGTGTGCCGGCACTATAAGGTTCGCTTTGTTCTTTGTTTTAGCGGGAAGTGCGTCTCCCAATTCGCCACCCTACTTCCTTGGTAGGTGACGCCACTTTCTGTCATTTCTCGTCACTTCTGTCCGATGCTCTAAGTTGTGTTAGCAAGAAAGGGTGGCTGGTGAAAGGCATTTGAATTAATGTAGTCACATTGACATGCCACCCTTTCTTAGACTCAAGACTATATATATGTTGAATATATGTAGTGTTTGTGTTGGGCAGAGAGATGCTGTGGTTCATTGTAAGGAATTTGATAGCCTACTCAAGTTAATGATTATCAATCTTAATGTGATCATTTTGGATTCTCTCTTTGTTTCTGTTTATAATTTATTAGCGCTAAATTTCTTGTCTGCGAAATGCTGCCTAATATTATGTCTTTGTACCTGTAAAAGATTTTCACCGGTGATGAATCACACTTGAAGTAAATGATGAATAGGAGTCAAGAGGCTTACAGCATGGACAGAAACTTGTGGAAAAATGAATGCTTGCTGGCAGAGTTTGGGGAGGGGAGGGCCGGGAGGGGAGGGGGGATTTAGTACATCATCTGTTTGGTGGATTTTTTTTTTTAGTGAACTGTGTATGTGTAAGAGGGTTATAAACAGTTCAGTGTGCATGTGATGTTGTACTCGTGTGCTTCATTTGGATATAAAGTCTATCCAATTTGATCATCAGAAATAACCTATAACCAGTTCCTTTGGTGTTTTGTGTGTGTGGTTTCTTTTTTTTTTACCTCTTGAGGTGATATTAATTGGGGATGATATTTGTTCATTTTTAAGTGGATTTCCTTTTTTTTACCAGCCTGGGGCATTTTTCTTTATATAGGTGTGGTACGGTAGCTAGCCTCTAGGACGGCAATTTCCCGTCGGGATAATAATCTCGGTTTGTTTCCGCTTTTTTGTTGTTGCCTGAAACCACTATCATCTCTGTATCATGAACTAACTTGATAATGTAAATCTACCAAACAAATTTCTAATTAAATTGCTAATGAGTAGATAGTATAAAGTATCACATGTATAACTGAGTAATAATTGGCCGCATGTAAGCTAACAGCAATGCAAGCAATTGCTCACTCAAAGATGGCCCTCATAACATAGATTGATGTCATTAATGCATTTTTTCATAATATGTTACACAAGTTGCTCATTTGAATATATGTCACACTTAGACATCTGTTTCGTATCAACATGGCAAATTTCTTTTTACTCAAAGATCTAATTCATATGCCCAATCTAACCATCTTATTTTAGTTTGGATTAATCGTTTCATTTTCATTTTGATAAGTAGTTTTTTGTGTGTTTTCTTTCTTGAAGATTTATACTGCCTATCATGGATAAGTCTGAATAGACTTGTCTTCACCATTAGACAGTTTGTCGATAGAAAGCCTGAGTCTACACTTTTACCGACCCAAGGGATTTTTAACCTCCCACGCCACATATACATGTTATGAGAGCAACTGGCCTTTGATATCGCTGTAAGTTATATTATACACAGCGGTGGAAATCCAAATTGGCAGAGGTGGGGGCACGGGGAAGCAGTGAAAGCTTAGTGTCTGAAAGCGGGTATTCTGAGTTCCGCTGGTCCCTCAGGAAGGACCTAAGCTGCGACCCAGCACACCAGGTCGCGGCTTCAGCTTACATGGAAGGTGGGAGGAGGGGATTATCATTTCTCATTTCTGAGCCGGTGGCCACATTGTTTATTTTCCTTTGTTATCGCGCCTAAAATATTTGCGCATTCTAGAATATGGGTGCATTATAATGCGCACATACTCTAGGCCCGATATATGAATTGGCCTAAATTAGTGAATTTCTGGAGAAATGGAGAACTGTGTTTGCTGAGTCATTCAGTATTTGGTACCATTATAATGTAGTAGTCCATACATGAGCCCCACCACCATACGGTGGTGGCAGGAACTACGCTGACCACTGTAGTCTGTGCATGGTAACAGGTGGCAGAAGGCAAGCCAGGGGCAGTCCCTGAGTGGACATCCCCCCCCTCCCTTTTCTGCGACTGGTTAGCGGCCACCACCCCACCATGAGGGATTACCTGTGACCTTGCTGGGCAGGTGGTGGGTAGACTTGGTTCTGTGATGCCGCGGTGGGCGGAGGAAGGAATAAACTGTGAAACTTACGTTTCTCTACTTGTCTTCTCCTTGCATTGCTTTAGTTACAGACCAGGGAAAAACCGCACACTATGACATGACCTGTCACAATGTCGTTCCAGGCTGCACACTACTCTAGGTGACATTTCCCGCTGGTCTAATTTCTTGAAGGTAACAGATTCAGCTTATACAGAAGGTGGAGAGAGAGCTGGTGGTACTTTATCTCATTTAAAATATTTGGTAGGATAATTTTACTGCAATCCACATTAGTACCAATTGAATGGGAAGAATTCTACGAGGTTTGGTCATCTAGAGGCATGTGGTTATAGGTGCAAATTGAGTTTAGAGTGTTGGGTTTGTACTGAAGGATAGAATTAGATGGGTCACCAACCCCAACTTCTGGTGTGTACGCTAAAGCTACCACTGGATGCAGTGGCCGAATCGGTAAAGTGCAGGCCTTCATGTAGGAGATTGCGAGTTCAATTCCCGGTCCAGTCAAACCACTGACTTACAATATTGATACTTGTCACTTCCTAGCATGGTGCTCGGCATTAATAGGATAGGGCAAGGACTGGTTGGCTCGGTGTCAGGATAATGTGACTGGGGTGGATATTGGGTCATGGTGCTGGAGGCCTGATTTCCCAGTGGGTCAGCACTATAAAGTTGCCATGAGTGTGCACTGTCGCAAGTTGGTACTAGTCCTGATATGACCTTAGATGTTGCCAGAACGTAAAAATACAACAATCAACCAAGCTAACGCGACGACCTGGTTTGCTGGATCATGGCTTCCTGAGGGAATAGCGGAACTCAGAATACCTGTATTGGAACCAACAAATTTTGTATGTGAGACAATGTGAGTAGCACACATAGTAGGGGAGCGGGACGTAGCTGAGGCGGTAGAGTGTCCACCTGTGAATGTGTCAATCATCCTCTCGATCCTTCTCAGTGGATCCATTTGTAGTTTGGGTTATTTTCCGTTCCAGCCAGTGGTTTATAACTAGTTCATCAAAGACTGTTCGCTTTGGTCCTGTCCTGTTCCTGCTTCATGAGGTCTAACTTATGGCAACTGAAGGGTGTGGGAAGTTGTAAGCGCATGTAGTGACAAATAGCGCATACATTTAGATGCATAGTTAGTTCTCACTCTAAGTCAGCTCCTGTCTTCATACCTCTCGTCACTTCTTGTAGTGGTGTTCGCTTTGGTTCTTCCACCTGTTTCCTGTTCATGAGCTCTGACTTATGGTAACTAAGGGATGTGGGAAGTTGTGAGATTTGGGACTTTAGTTCAATTCAGTTGAGCTCAGTGCAATTTATAGTTGCAACTGAATTTTCTAGGCTAGGCTGGGCTAGGCTAGGCTAGGCTAGGCTAGGCTGAGCTGAGCTGACCTCTGCCTGCGAGAGAAGGTCAAGCTGTCTTAACCAAGTCAATATATTTAATACTAGAACCTGTTACTGCAGAAACCTATGGTGCCAGATTTGGTGTGGTTGCCAAAATTAATTTGACATGTTTGCACTTCAACTATCTCAAAAGTTAGCCATTTAAAGTCAAAGTACTTCAAGCTAAAGTAAGGTAGGTTATAACAATCAATTTAATATATTGATCCCAGAAAGAAATGACAATCATTGGACTATGTAACTTCAAAATAACCAAATATTAATATGCTGCAATCCATTTCCGAACAAAGGAAATGACATTGTTGAACTGTAACTTCTCTAACGAGGACATGTGTTTGGTAGCAATGCACGCAAGGAAAAGTTCTCGAAGTGACAGCAGTTCAATTAGTGGCAGCATAGACATAGTGACAGTAGTGTTAACATAAACATAGTGTTAGGTAATGTCACTGGTGCTCTCCTAGCAAGCCACTTGCTTGCATAGATTGCTCAGCCATGTGTTAACAAAGTTAGACTGACATCATTGTTAATACAAGTGTTTCAAGATACAGACGCTGGGACCCATCAGGCCACTAATCAGGCTCCTGGCCCTACTCGGGTGGAGTGGTAGCATACTGCATCAATTCAGAAAACTGTTTGCAGTGTACATGCCAGATACAGAGGATATATACACACAGTGAACAGTGTGTGTTTGCTGCACTGTCAGAACAGCAATGGGCCCTGCTGCCTGCAGCGGGTAGGGATGGGCTGTCATGGTTATCGATAAGGACAGCGTGTGGCTGCCCAGAGTTAGCATTTTGTAGTTCGGGGCGGCTAGTGAACGCACATACCGGAAGTGCTATTTTATCTAATGTAGAATGTTTTCTAGGACAATTTCACTGCAATCTGCATTAGAAATAAATATATGGCATGAACCATTCCAAGTTTGGTCATGAGATGCAAAGTGAGTTTATAGTTTAGGCCTATAACGAAAGAGGGGGGACCAACCGCACCTTCTGGCATGTAAGCTGAAGCTGCGACCCGGTTAGTCGCAGCTTCAGTCCTTCCTGAGGGACCAGCAGACACAAAACCAAATAAATATTTTGTTTAATTAGTGATCATCCTTTTGCTCATACAAATAAGTGTCGGGCGGGTGGGTTTTATTTTAATTATATTATTTTCTGGCATATGATGTAGACATAATACGTAACCAGACGTAATGGCCGAATGAGTTGAGCGTCCGCCTCCCATTCTGGTAGGTAGTGGGATTCAAACTCCTGGGTTCGAACCCTGGCCGAGTCAAACCAATGACTTAAAGGTTGATTCAAAAGTTGAATTTCTGCTAGGCCAATGCATTTTTAACAGTTAAAAAAAGATGATTAAATCAGGGGCGGGCGATTTTTCAGGCACGGGCGGGGACGATTACCATTTTGGGGGCGTGGGGCTTATTTGAAGGTGGCTGCAATTTGAGGGGGGTGGGTGAACCTCGTGTTATGTATGTTGACTTGGTTGTGAAACCAGATTGAGACCAATCAAATCAATGAGCTTCAAGTTCCAACTAAGTGACTTCAGTCAGAGTAGTTTCCTCAGTGCCTTGTGAACGGACAATTGGAATCCTCTCTTCCCTAACCCCATATAGTGTGACTTACACCCCTCCCCCTCCTCCACCCCCCCCCCCACCCCCCATCCCTTGTATCCATAGCTTTACCCTTCTATGCGAGGCCAACAGTTGTACCTCACCATTTTTTATTTATTTTTTTATTTTTTTCCCCCTTCCCCCACTGTCCGTCAGCTTCCTATTTTACCATTTAACTTTATTTTGATGTCGTTTCAAAATCCTTTCGACTCTTATCAGCTGTGATGTTTTTTGTTGTCTAAACTGGTACGTGTAGTGATTTTGCATGCACACTTTTTTGTTTGTTTAAAGAACATTTTAACATCTATGTTATTTTTAATGTAGTTTCTTTTTTAAAGCAGAATTTTAGGAACAAGCCAGAGTAATCGTTCCTGTGTATAGCAACTCAAAAATAAAGGAAGGTGCATTAGTACATGGATGTGTGTTACACATTAGTGAGAAGTTTAAAGAACAGCAGAGAAGTCTTTTTTTTTACACCTCTACCTGGGCAGTCACTGTAATAACCTGTGTTAGGTTCACTGTAACACTGTAAGCCAAATCTGCCTGGTGCACCGGACGCCATGGCCGAATCGGTAGAGCGCAGTCCTCCCGGGCGGAAGGTGGGGGAGTTCAATTCCTGGTCGAATCAAACCAATGACTTACAAAATTGATGCTTGTTGCTTCCTAGTCAGGCACTCGGCATTATTAGGATAGGGCATGGACTGGTTGTCAGGATAATATGACTGAGTGGGATATCAGGTCATGGTGCTGGCAGTCTGGTTTCCCAGTGGGGCAGCACTATAAAGTCGCCATGAGTGCGCACTGTCACAAGTCGGTACCCATCCTGATATGACCTTAGATGTTACCAGGATGTAAAACTCCAACAACCAACCAATCTGCCTGGTGAGGGTGTGGGTTACTAGCGAATGCAACTTTGTATGTGTGGGACAGCAGCGGCCTAGCTCCCATACACACAGGTACGCAGCTGCGTACATAGATGAGAATTTCTGCATTTTCATCCACACCAATTTTTCCGGATATGGTCAAAATGTGCCACCATTCTGGCTTCTCTCGTCACTTTAGAAGTCCCCAAAATCCATCAAATATTTTCCTTCTTTTTTTTTCTTTTTTTTTGTTGGGCCATTCTCATCTGAGATTACAACAACACCATTTTATTCAAATTTGTGGTGTTTTATTCTAATGGTGTTTTATTCCGTCTGCGTACCACGTGACAATTCCAAGCTAGGCCCCTGGACAGTTAGGGTCAACCAAGCTCTCGCCCCTAAAGCCCAATCCACATTAAAAGTGTTACCTATGTGTTTTGACATAAATTTTACCGTCTTCTGACACATGTTAGTTTCTCGGGAAAATGCCAGTGACCGAATAGATTCTACTCACTTTTCACCATGAATATGGCCTTTGCTTCCGACACGGTGTCAAATCAAGATCAAACAATCAATCAATCAATCAATAGTCAATCAATCCGTATCAATTCGGAACTTTTGGTGCATTTCGCTAATTGATTAAAATAAATACCCCCCCCCCCACTGTCCCTCATCAACATCAACTCCATTTATTAATTTTTTTCAGAAAAGAAAAGTTGTTTTTTTTAAGCAAGGGGGAGGGAACAATCGGATTTTGTGCGCATGATTTGTAAATTGACACTTATTAAAA